>APFE030740573.1:137088-167706 GCA_000404065.3 Pinus taeda | reverse complement strand
AAGCGGAATTGCCTTCATTGGTGCATTCACAGTAAAGTCTACTATAGGATATTGTAAGGTAGAGGTTTGGGTATTTGGTTGATTCTGCGCCATGGGATCAAATACGTGCCAATATCCTTCCGGGATTTCTAGGAGGGTATTCCTAGGTTGAGAAGGGACGGACTTGGCAGGGGTTGGTTTAATGACGCTTTCCTTATCTGGAATTTCTACAGCTGGAATCTCTATTTGAAGGAATGGGGTGCCTTCAATATTAATTCTAGTTGCGCTCTCCTTATCTGGACTGTTTAACAGTTGGATTATCCTAGAAGGAGACCTTGGTTCCTCTATTTCCCCTGTTTCCCCTTCTCCTTCACAAACGTTACTTAAGTTCCCTTCCTGCAGCCGTTCTGTCACAGAATTTTCAATTTCTTGATAGTCTTGTTCATTAGTCTGGCTGTGGACCTCAGCAAAGGCTCCAGATGGTGACGTTGTAGCCTGAAGGGAACTGGTAGGCTGCTTAGAATTATCACTTCTAAAGCCTACCGACGGCTGAGATTCAGTTTTCTTGTAGATTTCGTCTATAAAGGTTGTCCTACCAAGGGTCACCGGTCCTTTGGCTTTAACTGGAAGTTTGATATTCTTTTCTATCTTTTTCTGCTTAGTCATACACTCTAGGAAAACTACTAAATCCTATCAACTAGCAATTCTACTGAGAGGGCGAACGGTGGAGCAGGGCTTTTACATGCTCCATATGCAGGTTCTTACCTTCCGTTTTTAAAATCCAACTCCCTCCTAGCAGATTTCCGCACTACTCTATAAAGGACAAATGGCTATTACCCGTTCCCCACCAACGGCGCCAAAATGTAGAGCGATAACTAGGGTCTCTCACACCACCAATTATTCCACATTATTAAGTCAATCCGGGATCGTTTTGTTCTTTCAAGGAGTAACTCAATCCGAGGCTGTTTTGCCCAAGTAATGCTCGGTAGTATAGCGTTCTAATGATTTGAAAGGAAACAAACACTAAGTTGTAACTAAACCAACTCAAAAGATAAAATCACACAAAGCAGTTGATTAGTCAAGGGTACGGAAACAATAACCCTTCCCTTTAGAAACTGATAAAGAAAGAAACCAAAGCATGGACTTATAGGTCTGGGAGTCAGGCAGTGTCTTGCTGGGCTCACGACAGCCTTAGGCCTGCTATCACGTGAAAGCAATAAAGGCAGATAAACGAAAATAAATGGAACAACAGTTATAAAATGGAACAACAGTAATCAAATGGAACAGCAATAAGTAAATGGAACAACAGTTTTCATAAATAGGAAACGTCAATCATATGAAATGGAACAACAAACTCAAATGGATGTACACCCCGTTCTAAACTATTACAGCAGTCCGAGAGTAATTTATGATGTGACTATGTTTCTGAACAAAGTGATATTGTCTTCAAGCCTCGCAAATACTTATCTTATATGAATCCAATGATGATACCATTCATACTAATACCTTGTTATAGAAATGGATGCAATTCGAATAGATTCACTTTATGTAACACAGAGACGTGAGTTAAAGAACTTATTCAGATTCGGATATTAACTAAGAAGCATAGTCTATCATATAAAAGATATATCAGATTACTGAAATAAAAGAAATAAGCAAACCACACCAATCACCGTATGATACAACAGCAAGTGACCATCGGAGCTGGGCCCTTGGCTACCAATGGTACACTGCTTAAAGTTACTTCAGATGCAGAAACGAAGTGAACACCAAGTCCTTTATATTGATTGCATTAACAAAGGTACACAAAATCAGGTCTTAGCAAAACTTAATGCTCAAAGCTGTTCTGAAGCATGTAATTACAATCATTGTTCTTTACGCTCGATGGCGTGGTATCTTTATATAACAGAAATGACGGAGATAACTAGATACAAAAGATAAGCTAAAGCAGTGATCCCTCAGGATCAGAGATCCTGAGGGATTCTCTAATCGTTCAGTTCTTCTCTTTCCATTCTTGCGTTCTCCGTCTCAGTGTCCTGGGTTCTTTTCCTGGATTATTCGGCTCTAATTTTACTTGATCTTGTCCGCATCCGGTTCCTTGTCAACGGGACAGCAGTTGCTTTCCTTTTGCTTCCTGTTTTTACTCGATGATCCCCTGTTTCCGCGTCTTTCTGCATAGAAAACATCAATTATTAATGATTGAGCTTCGTTTGTCCATTTTCACACAATTTATCAAAACCCTTATATTCTTTAGGCTCATAATGCAGAAAAGGTTAGAAATATTATTGGAAAACCACTAGATTGCTGTTCAAAAAGCATACCTTCCAAGCGCTCCACAGCCCCATTTAAAATTTGAGTTCTTTTTAATCACGGCTTGTAAAGGAGACATGATTCTTGAAAAATCTAGAACAAATCTCTTTACAAAGTTGATCTGACCAAGGAAATATTGCATGGCTTTTTTGTTGTGAGGTAGGGATATTTCAAAAATCTCTTTGATTCTGTCGGAATCGATGTGAATTCCAAATTTTGACACTATGAATCCTAGAAGTTTCCCTTCACTTAATGCGAAAAAGGATTTTTTTGAGTTAAGTGAAATTCCATACCTTGAACAACGTTGGAAGATTTGTTTTAAATCTCTAAGATGGTTGCTTCATTTCTTGGAATACACGGTTATATCATCAAAATAAATTACTATAGATTTATTGACTAAACCTTTGAATGCGATGTCCATGGCTCTCTGAAATGTTGCACCAGCATTAATCAAACCAAATGGCATCTTTCGATATGCGTATGTGCCCCATTTAGTTCTGAATGTGGTCTTTAATTGATCATCAGGATGTACCAAAACTTGATTGTATCCTGAAAATCCATTCAAGAAGGACATTAATTCTGAGCCCGCCACTGCCTGCAGTATTTGTTCCATAGGTGGTAAAGGAAAATTATCCTTTTGGAAGGCCTTGTTAAGATTTCGAAAGTCAATGAAAATTCTAATATCTCCGTTTTTCTTTCTAACAGGTACCATATTGGAGACCCATTTAGAATGTATGACGAGAAAGATTATTTTTGCTTTCAATAACTTATTGAGTTCAATTTTTATCTGATTTTCTAAATTGGGATGGATCTTTCTCAATTTTTGTTGGACAGGTTTTTCATTATTGATCATTGGAATAGTACGCTGGATGATGGAAGTGTCGTATGTTTTGAGTTCAACATATTTCCAAGCAAAAAAAAATTTATATTGTCTCAAAAGACGAATATTCGCTGATTTTTCTTTAGGGGCTAGGCCAAGGCCTAGATTAATGTTTTGTGGTTTGGCATCGGTTCCTAGGTTTACTAATTCATAATTCGAAGTTGAACTTTGGAGTTTTGAATTGGTAGACCTTTTAAACCGATCTTTCAAATCGTACAGGTCTTCTAACTTGACTACCAACTTAGGTATAACATTTTTAGTGCTATCTTGTTGCAATTGTCGATCATGTTGGTCTTCGTCAATTATTTGATTGGAGTAGGATCCTTCAAATGTGAGAAAATTCACGATATCAGGATAGTCATTGAATATTCTCCAATTTGTGATGTTATCAGGAATAGAAGCTCTAAAGATTAATTCTATTGAGAATCTATCTGGACTAAAATATTATGAAGGAATAAGCTTAGAAGCTACGTTAACTATAAGGTCTGCACTTGCATTCTGGAGTCTGGGAATTGATGAAATATTAAATGCTATAAAATGCTCAGTCAGATCTCGCACTAAAGATTGATAATGTTTTAAATGACCTGATAAGAAATGTATAGTATTACGTACATGTTTGACTACAATTTCAGAGTCTCCGAAAACTTGGAGGTACTTGACGTCTAACCCGATTGCTTTGTACAACCCTTGGACTAAATCCTCATATTTTGCTGTATTGTTGGTGCAATCAAATTCGAGTCTGCATGTTAACATAATTTTATCTCCTTCTGGACTAATTAGCACACATCCTGCTCCTGCTCCTTCGTTAGATTTAGAACCATCAAAAAATAATTTTCAAAACAAAGATTTATTTACAGGACTATCTAAAAAATCGATACATTTTGAACTATCCGTTTGAGAAAAAATTTCGACTTGGGATAAAATAGAATGTTCTAAGTAAGGTGATGTATGAGCATTAAAATTTCCAAGGAAAGAATCTACTGAGTAATTTCCAATAATGCTATTGTTATATGCTACTGGTTCATTTTCCCCCTCTAGTTCTGTTACTATGTATTTCTGATGTAGTTCTCGATCAACTTTTATTTGATTTGGTTTACCATTATAGGGCAGCCACATGTGCGACCAGTCAGTTGCGAAGTATCCATGAATTTTTTCTGACCAATCCCTGCTAAAAATTAAGCCATAAAATTATGGAATATCAGTAACTAAAATGTCAATAACTTGACATACCTTTGGGTTGGATGACAACCTTATGGTTACTTGATTTAGTTCGCCAATCACTTCGACTTGTGACCAATCTAGCTGAACTATGTGCACATCGGATTTCTGTGGTTGAACGTTTAACTTGGTACATATGGACTTTGGTAAAATATTCGATGAAGCACCAGAATCCACTAAGCGATTATGTACATTCTTATTGAAAATTTCGTAAGTAAGGAGAAATGGGGGAGTATGAGATCTCGATCTTCCTCCAATTAAAGTGATGTTAGTTGGATAAATCTTGTTGGTCACATCAGTTGGAGGTCTTCCCATGTTATGGGAAGCTTGAGAAAGTACAGTGGCAGGCAAAGGTGCAACTGACACAACATATAATTATTTCAACATTATCTTTTGTTGATGCTTTAACTTGCTCAATTCGTAAAGAGTGATGTTGGCCCTAGTCTTTTTCATGTCTTCTATAATAGTGTACTCCATTTCATCTGCAATGATCATCATTTTAGATGGAGTTGATGAATCTGTTTGGGCTGGGCTGGTTTGAGTCGCTTTAGATGTCGTTTTCTTTGTTGCGACTTTATCCTTTGTTGCAGAGCTTGCGCTCTTTGGCTTAGGGATAGTTTGGGGAGGATCAAGCTGATTTCTACTTCGTGTGCTAACCGGAATACTTCTTGATCTTCTTCTTGTGGGAGGATGAAATCCCACATTCCTTGTAACTCTACAACTTCTTCATCGGCTTGCCCTTCAGTGGCAATTTCCTCTTCCTCTTCTTCGAATTCAGCACTTGAAATAGCATTAAGAGGCTTTGAATCTGTTGAAGGGCTTCTTTTAAAAGCTCTGTAGGGATTTTTTGAAGAAGTTTATGCTACTTGCTTTTTGATGTCGACCATTTCATTGGACATGGTCTTCAGAAATTTTTGCAATCCTTCCAAATCGAATGGATCTTTCGCTTGTTTCTTCTTGGAATCTTCTTTGAAGGTGACTTTCTTGGATTTCTGTTACTCTATCGCGGATTTCTTCTCTAGGGCTATTATACGTTTCTCTACTGCTATTGCTTCTTTCATGTTTTCAGCTAAATTTGTTTTATTAGCCCTGTCCACGAAGATTGCTATGTTTGATGGTAAAGAAGTGATATACCATTCACTTCACACTTCTTCGTTAGGCTAAGAAGTAGTAGGAATTTTGTTTAAGATTTTTTTGAACCATAAATTGAAATCTTTGATAGGTTCCTTTGATTCGGCCCTAAGGTTGGATAGGTCATTGATTAGCGTTGCTATAGACCTGTCATCACCAAACTCGGTCAGGAATTATTCTTGGAAGATGTCCCAACTAGTGATAGATCTAGAGGGTAAAGAGAAATACCATGATCTAGTTGTTCCTTGCAGAGTATAAGGAAAAAGTCGAACAACAACATCTTCATTGGTAACCCCATTGAGATTAATGGATAGCATAAAGTTGTTTATATGCTCTTCTGCTAGCATGCCTGCCTCAGGATTAAACTTAGGCAGCCATTTCTCAGGATGGGTCGGTATTTGACTCAAGGGTGCAGGCATTAAGACTGCCCCAGGTTTGTTCCATGGAGTTTGGGCCATCACTGATCTACTAACATAGGAAAGTGCAGAAGATGATCCCTGCGGTTGGGAAGATTTGGATATTACGATTGCAGATGATTTAGGAGGAGTTGTGAGGGTTCCAGTGGGTGGATGAACAATGATCTGAAGTGGAGGAGTGGATGGTTGACCTCGCGGTGAAGAGGTTGAGATGGATGATGATGATGAAAGAGTCTCACTAGTAGACTCTTTAGGTGATTTCCTTTCTCTTTTTCATTTGGGTAGAGGTAATTCGATTGGTTGAACACCAAAATTTTCACTCTTTAATATGGTCAGGGGATGAGCAGGGTTATATTGTGAAGTCACGCTGCCTTGAGATTTATTAGATCTTTGAGGAGAAATAGAAAATCGTTGACGTTTATGAATCAGAGATTCGACTTCAGGAGGTTTGATAGTAGATTATTCTGAAATGTCAGGGTTTATGGTAGCGGTTGATGCTCCAGCGACTTCCAACTCTGGGTTTAAGTGTAATGGAGAAGTTGTGGGAGATGGTGAGGGCGATTTACTCTCAGAATGGTATTTAGATTTAGATTTACTTGCCATTCATAGTTCAGGCCCTCCTTCTAATGCCAAATACATTGAGGCCTCGAAAATACAACAAGGGGGATACCCACCCGGTCCGGACCTTGGTTGGCAGCTCCTTATCCATTTAGTATAGCGGGTCCGACTGGGGATATGGGACCAGTTTCCCAATTTATGAGTGTGTGTGTGTAGAATTTGATGTTTCTGATCTAACAATTCTTAATTAAGATGTTCTAATTCTAACTTTAATCTAATGCTATGCTGTTGTATTCTAATAAACAGAAACATCTAAGTCTATACTAACCTGGGGTGTAATTATTCTATTATGCGATCCAAAAAGATTTCAAATAACAACTGGTAATAAAGACCATTAAGCTATTATGAGAAAATAATTCAATAAAGATGAACCACTTCATATAAAAATTTAGACGAAACAGTTGTGAAAAACATATCGCATAATGAGCTATTCATACAATAAGCATAAATAAATAGCTATCACCATACAAAAGTGCCAAATGATAACTCAGTAATTCACACATTAATATATAAACAACTAAAACTGAATATACTTTAACACATAAGCAGAAATGGTTAAGAGATAAAAGTACGATTTATAACTAATCCTACTCATGAGCTTCAAGCAACAATGATTTATCTCTCCTTGATCTAACATCCACTAAGAGTACAAAAGTGAAACATCAGTAGCAGATATTAAATGCAAACATTAACAAATCATGTTCCATTCATTCATCAAAACCTCCTCGGAGGGTGCAAAAGTGCATGTTCTGAGGACAAGTTTTTGACAAATTTCTGGACCCTTCTCTAAATGCATGAGAAGGGTTTAAATACTACTAACTAAAACTAAAAATAACTTATTACAAAAATTCAAGATGCGGTTTAAATGGCTGTCCTTTTTCTAAGCAAAAATGAAGTAAAACTATTTCTAAAATTAAATCTAACATCTAACTATTTCTGTATTTTCTCCTTAATATCGCAAGCATTCAGCATTTGCCTGAGAAGAGTCGGTCGACCGACTTCAGCTTATAATTGTGCTAAGAGAACAGAATTAGCAAGATTTGGTGCCATCTTTTCGGCAGAATTGATGACGTATTTGGGAATCATCCGCTGACTATGTGACTTTACCATGTATGCCCAGTATTATTCCCAATTTAACTTGATTAACCCTTAAATTACTTCTCCCTTTTCTTTAGCTTTTTGTTTCTAGTGTCGCCTCTTGCAATTTTTTGGGGTTTGCAAGTAACTAAGCAATTGGAAGCTTTCCTTTTCGAACAATTTTCTCAGCGATGCGCGATTAGCGCATCAGAAACTGCCTCTATTTCTTGATTCGGGATTCCTTGACGTGTTTTTCGCCTTTCGCGCCTTTTGGGAGATATAAAGCTTAAACTTTGTGAAGATAATGATTCCATAAGCTCTTGACCTGAGTCTTAAACTGTTCATTTCTGTTATCAACGCTGTACGTGTAGGTGAGAATTTGGGGCCTTGCCACTATCCAGTGCAGGAATGAATGAGCTAAATCTATAACTGATGTTTCAACCAACCTTGATGGGCCTATAGTAGCTGCAAATCCCATTACCTTAGGATTATCTTCCTTAAGTAGATCAGGTGTGCCTTGCCAGATGAAATTTGGAGTCCTGCCTTTCTTCCTCATAGTTTCCTGCATACTGCTTTGTATAACCTTTTGTTCTTCGTTCCTGCAGTTTACAAATGAGGTGAAAGTAATGATAAAAATAATGACAGCAAAGCTTTAAATGCCAAAGATATGCAAACACACGCCACTTTACGTGAACTGGCTCTTCGATAAACACAAAA
Organism: Pinus taeda; assembly: GCA_000404065.3. NCBI lineage: Eukaryota > Viridiplantae > Streptophyta > Pinopsida > Pinales > Pinaceae > Pinus > Pinus taeda. Next base: position 159,360 of record APFE030740573.1, on the reverse strand, counting down.
CCATATTTTATTAACAACTGGCATATAACTCATTAATTAACATTAAAGCCCCTGAGCAGTTCTTGGTTTATGGAAAAAGCTTTTTCTTGAATATTGAGCCAGGAAAATCTGCGATGGAATGATTCTGCGATTTGCATCATAGTATCTCAGATCGCAACATCGTATTATCGCAATATCGGTGCATTGCAGTATCGCAGATCGCAATATCGCAAGATCGCAAGATCGCAATATGGCACGATCGCAATATCGCACGATTGCAATATCGCACGATCGCAAGATCGTTAGATCCTTTAATTGTTATGTGTATTTTATGTGTTTTTTGCGATATGCGATATGTGATATCGCATATCAGTGACTTTGAGGTTTTCCAACGTGAGTGCTTATTAATGTATGCGATGCGATGGAGTTTCGCGTCGCAATCTCGCATTTTTAAAATTTTGACGCATGAGAAGGTATCCTATCATTCTTTGCGCGATGTGATATTTCTTAAGGAGTGACTTTACTTTCTTCATCATGAAACTTAAGCTTTTTTAGATTTTTCAAAGGTATTTTCCTAAGTTCATGATGGTAAGCTTTATCCAAAAGGAAATATAAGTACTAATTGATTTTTTTAATTTTTTAGTAAGGGTCCCCACTTATTTAGTATTAGCAATAACACTATATAAGGAGGGGGGTTGGTGGCCACAACAGGCTCCAGGATTTATGTCCATCATTAACAACATGACTATAATTGAAATGAATATCCGAATATCGAGAAAGGTAATACCTTTCCTTGTTGGCTGTGGTGTCATTATAGCGCTGAGAGCTTGCCTCAGCTCTTTCCCTGCAATGTTCACTACAATGGGATGATGGGGATGTGTTCCCATCATTCTCTTTCCTCAACAATTTCGACGATGTCTCAGAAGCATTTGACTCCTTCGAGCATTCTCCTTCAGTGTATCCCAAGCTTGCAAATCGAGGTCTCTGTGTAACCTCCAATGGTTGAGTTATGCCTTGGTTATTAACACCAAGTTCTTTTCCCTCCTTGTACCTCATCCTAAGAAGGAGCCTCATGTTTGTCCCTGTGATTGGTATCTCCACATTTCAAACAGAAAAGATACTATGTGAAGATAAGACTGAAGGGACATCAACATCCTTTACCTCCACTCCCTAGTTAGAAAGAACTGATGAGGGCTTCTCATCATCTGTTGTTGGTGGTTCGCTGGCTCTCTTGATGCATTCCTCAACTTCCTTTCTGACATACCCAAGTCCTGCCTAACGGGGTAATTCTTCTACCTTGATGGGGTTGACAATGCCTTGGCCATTAACGCCCAATCCTTTTCCTTCATACCCTATTTTCTTCCACAGTTTGGAGCCAATTCATGTGGTATGATTATCAAAAATAGCAAAATCATCATTAGGAAACATACATGAATTCAGAGAATTGCTTTTTACCTCACATGGGTCACGTTGCAACTTTTCCAAGGCCTCACCCTTAGCTTGCAGCTGTCGTAGAAAACTATGTTTCTCATCTTTCTCTTCGTGTAGAAGCATCTTCAATTCATCGTTCTCTGTTTGAAGATTTTGGTTGTTGTGCTTCAGTTCTTCCAAGGCCTCTTCTGCGGCTCACAACTAAAGATGCAATCGCTCCTTTTCCCTTGTCTCTTTTTGTAGAGCTTCATACATTATTTACACCCTTTGGGAAATTTTGAGTATGGTCTCATACATCGCTTTTTTATCCTATGCCACTGCACATTCCATTGTCCATGCTTGCAATTCACATCCACACAAAGACTGCTCTAATACCAAACATAATCCGAGTTGACTCAACTCCCATATTTAACCAAGATCTTTTGCTTTCGTGATGTAATTAGAATTGCATTTAGAATAGCATAAAGGAACATATATGCATGTTGTAAAGAAGAAGGAACATGACAAGGGTTGGCAACATAAAACACAAGATGTTGATAATGGAGTTCGTCTAGGAGGGACTACGTCTCCAAGCCTCAATGTCAAGATGGTGTAGGCCACTACATTAAGTGTTGAAAGAGTGATGACGTACATGCATGTGTTTTCTCTATCATACATGGAATATGCCCTCATGTAGGAGTGACTCCAAGAGATGTTCCGCTGCAGGAACTCTCATTCAAAAAGGACTCTTATTAGTATGACATAATTTCACATATGACGATAATGAGCATCCCGCCAACATGGCATCAAAGGGATCTCAATTCGGACATACATGGCAACACATGAGTATCCTGTCAACATGACGACAAAGGGATCTCAATCAGAACATGATAACAAGTACATCTCACATCAAGAAACAAAACAAGATCCACATCCAACATCAAACAGGGATCGATACAACACAATGCATCTCAAGCAAAGAGACAAAGAAGTACATGATCACATTGCATATACCTCACGTCATGGAGTTATCTAAAGCAGAGGATGATAAACTGTTGGATCTTCCTACAACATCAATCTTGTGGCATCGAATCTCATGGAAATGACTACTCACACATGAATGCTGACACCTACACTCTACTTTTAATAGTGGCCAAAAAACAGAATGATCAAATGGAAAACTAATTGCACCATTAGATTCGTGGCGTCGAATAGTGTAAATTGACTATCAAATTTCGGAAATGACTGCTCACACATGAATGCTGACACCTACACTCTACTTTGAAAAGTGGCCAAAAAATAGAATGATCAAATCGAAAATCTGATTCCACCATTAGATTAGTGGCGTCGAATAGTGTGAAATCGATTGTCAAATTTTTGAATTTTAACAAAGTGAAAATCTAGGGTTACAAGAATCATCTAGATTTCCCCTAGATTCCTCAATCATTGGTTTTGAATGAGAGTTCCTGCAATGGAACATCTCTTGGATCCACTATTGCGTGAGGGCATATTCTTGTATGATAGAGAAAACACATGCATGTACATCATCGCTCTTTTAGCACTTAATGCAACGACCTACACCATCTTGACACCGGGGCCAAGAGACGTAGTCCTTCCTGGACGAACTCCATTATCAAAATCTTGTGTTTTATGTTTCTGACTCTTGTCATGTTCCTTATTCTTTACAACATGCATATATGTTCCTTTATTCTATTTTAAATGCAATTCTAATCACATCACGAAAGCAAAATATCTTGATTAAATCTGGGATTTGAGTCAACTCGGATCAAGTTTACTGTTGAAGTTGGTCATACCATCAATCTTGTGGCATCAAATCTCATGGAAATGAATGCTCACACATGAATGTTGACACTTGCACTCTACTTTCAAAAGTGGAAAAAAAATAGAATGATCAAATGGAAAATTTGATTGCACCATTAGATTTGTGGTGTTGAATAGTGTAAATCAACTATCAAATTTCAGAATTCTAACAAAGTGAGAATCTAGGGTTATAAGAATCTTCTAGATTCCCTCCTCTGAGTCCTCTGAAGATCTGTTGTTCAAATCAAAGTTCTGACTACAACATTAGGTTCGTGTCGCTGAGAGGTGTAGGATCGACATAAAGTTTGTCCAATTTGGACACTGGCAAAATTTCGCCCTCCAAAAAATTTGACTCAATCATGGTTCTGCGTACTCTTTTCTAAGATCGTGGTTCCACCTACAAAATAATTGAATATTATGTGTCTCAGAAAATGTGCCATCCTCCAGGAACTTCGTCTACACACGGCTCCACCATTGGTCTGCTCTCGTTCATCTTCGTTCTGTCCTTCCCTGTGCAAATGAAAAACAAAGGTTTATATAAATGAACCTAGGTGAAGCTTACAATAGCACCCTTCTGGCACATTGATTAGGGTGGAGGGCTTGAGGTATGAAGGTCAGGGGATCAAATCCCAACCCCTCCAAATATACACGTTAAGCCTTTTTTTTATGCATGCGTTTAGGCGCGTTTGTGGTGTTTTGGTAACCGTGCATTTATGTTGGGTTGTTGTCATTTTATGGTTACATTGATTATAGTGATTGTTTGAGTGGTGTATTAAATGGTTGTTGGTTGGTTGGGCCGACCACGTGGTCGAAAGAGTTCGATTCCCACCAGCCCTAAACAAGATGTCATGTATTTTGGTGGGGGGTGTGTGGCAGGTCCACTGAAGGTGGCCCGTCCAACTCATGTAATATAAGGTTACACATTTGGTGGGTGGTTGGAGGGTCGGCAGGGGTCATGGCCCGTCAACCCAAATTTAATTATAAATTTGTTTTGGGTCCCGGTGGGGGTGGGGGTTCATCGCCTGCCACCCATTTTAATATTTTTTTTTATTTACATGTAATAATATTCGTTTTCAAATCTTTCGAAAATATGGGATATTAGGCAATTTAATGAGGCCACAATTTTGCCCGCTTTAGGGAGCCAGATTCCATGCCCAAGATTCGGTCAATTTGTAGGACACTTAAACTTGGCCCACAGCCTAACTTTGACCAAAACTTTGACTAGCTCATTCTCCCACATACGAGATCAGATTTAAGTGTCATTTGCATCGTTGGAATCAGGGCGACAAGTACTTCGATCTGGTGCTCGTTTGGGAGCAATCTCATCACTTTGAATTTTGCCCCTTTCTGAGTCCTCTAGGACTTCTACCTATGTGTGGAGCCTCCCAGATCATTAAGGATCTCTTTTCCCAAACATAATGACTATGGATTCAGGCTCAAAATTTGGTGCTGGTTGTAGCTATTCAATCTTAGTTGAAGGCAAAACTTGAGGAGTTTCAAGTGCAGCTTAATTGGAACTTTGGGTGGTGGAGATTGTGGCCTTGTGGCTCCTTCTTCTAGACATTACCTTAGGGTTTGCAACCAATAGCTTCCCTTCTCCTTTCTACAACTTTAACCTTATAAGCATCACAATTTTGCAACCATTAAAACCCTAATTTCATAAACTCAAGTAATCAAGAAATTCAACCTTTTTCTCTCATACCAACTTGATCTATTTTTGTATGATTAGTTTTTTTTTTGTGCTAATAACAATTACAGATTTATAAATATGTCCATGCTTATTGCTCCTTGTGTTGAGGTTTCATTAGTTGTTTGTGCACACAATCATGTAAATTTCCTTAAGTTTAAAAAGACATTCATGAGAAAAATAGCTTCAGAAACAAATACTGAACAAAAAACATGTACATTGTAGAAAACCACCAAAGAGACACATTAACACTGTGTTTTGATGAAGGAGTTCACCCTTCTTGGGCTACATCTCCATGGTCCAACTTCCATGGCTTAGGCCTCTATATTAGCTCAATGTGGCAAACATTCTATTTACAAAGCTCTATGGCTCCTCATACCTACACCATTGTGTTCAGAATGTCCAAATTAGCCAAGATAACCTCTTTCTGAGCTCAATTTGGTCGAAAATTGCTCAAGATATGCTTCATTCAATGCTTCCCTAGGAAACTCCGCTAAAACTAGAGAAGACTCCAGTTAGCACCGCCAAAATTGACAATCTCATTGAATTTGGTGTGCCTCAAAAAATGACGCTAACTTAAATTAGGATTAATTAAGTTTAAAATGGGCTTAATCAAGTTAACACTAGATTAGCGGCACTAAGTGTGTTTATCCATTAGCGTAAGCCTGTGGTTGTAGTGGGTGGTCGTATGGTGAGGGAGCTTGATCCAAAATTAAACAAGAACGCAACAACAAAGATGCAACAATAAAACACTTCATTTCATTAATGGAAAAATATTGAACTATGCTTACAAACAGAATGGAAATAAGATAGCTGGGGTGATGTTAGCTTATCTCTGAGGAGAGATGTGGTAGATACATGCCTCTAAAGTATGTTACAATGAGGCTCAAAGGCCTATTTATTATTAATAAACAATGGAAAACCATAAACATTCAAAAACCTAACCCTAGGAGATGAAGCGCCAACACTGTGAGCCCCGGTTGGGTAAATTGGTACATCAACTTCTTAGGGTCGTAACTTTGTTATATGATCTTTGTTTGGCTATCATAATATCTTGTTTCCCTAAAAACGTCGTTTAGGGCCTCAAAATGGCTCCGGAAGTTCAGGACCCGAAAAAATGCCAAAAATAGTAAACTATGCTACAATTAAGGAAACCGAAAAATTGAAAGAGACAACGTTGGGGGTTCAAGTGGAATAGGCACGTGGCCACCAATATCTACCTGGATCATTCCTCCCCCTTAGGAAGCAATGGTCCCCATTGCATTGAGTGCCTCCATGAGATGGGGAAACTTCTGCTGAACTTGGTCCCTGGTGAGCCACTTTCCTTGGTGAAGGATTTTGCCAGCTTTGACAACCCGATATAGTTGGATATTCTACTGATGAGTGATTTTGATTTGTGTGTCCATGATCTGATCAGTGGTGTCCTGTTCCATGTAGTCTGGATTTAGCTATGTTGGTGTGAGTTGTTCTGCAATGCCATATGTGTCCAACAATAGTGGGAAGTATGGCCGAAGGTGATCTACATTGAACACTAGGTGCATACCAAGGAATGGTGGGATGTTGAGTGTTATAGCACCATTTACCACCCTTGGTATTTGTGATGCTTGGTTTATGGCCTAGGAAAATTCTTCCTTCCACACTTGGTGAAAATATTTTTAAAACAATGTTTTATTCCCTGTACGCTACTTTACCCTGAGATAAAAGTGTGTACATGCAGGTTAATCAATACCCAACCCACATATACTATTAAAACACTTAAAAAAATTAAATTTCCTTAATTGTGGGTAGATTTCATGGGTTTTACCTGTTGATTACCTCCTAGTGCCCGTGGCCCAGCTGTTTTCGGACTAGAAAACTAATTGGCAGAAGTATAAATAGACTTCTATGGGAAGGCCTTATTATACCAAAATTATCCCTAACTGAGTCTGATGTATACCTATGCTTCATGCACTTCCCCAAGTTTTAGGAAACCCTTGTTTCCTTGATTGTTGATATTCTCCCTCTTGCTTGAGATATCATGGTATTGGTTATGGAAGGAGGCTGTTGAAGATTGGGACTGGACAGATCCGGAGGATGGTTCTGCTTGGATCCAAAAGAAGAAGCCTCAGGTGAATTCTCTCCGTGTTAGTTATAGCTTTCTACAATAAAAAGAAGTGATGTCTTGTTTTCGAGATTAACTGTGTTTATGCATCAGATACTGTTGTAATTCATATATGAATGTTATTTTGATGTATAACTAATCATTTGCTTATATGATATAAAGGTAGTTTCATTAAAATGATTTATCTATATACTACTATGTATGTTCGAATTGAATAATTTTTAGTTTTGGAGAACATCAGGAGTTGCAGAGGGTCTGAACCCTGCGAGATCTACCCAAACGAAGGACATTCGAGTATGGTCGCTCTCACATAGTTTGTTTATATAAGAATTTTGCTTGAGTTGTATGAGTTTTTCTTACTGTAGCTTGCTCTTGCTTTGTTGGGGTTCCAACCCAAAGCCCTAATGTACTTATTCCCGTAACAGAATTGGCGACTCCGTTGGGGATAACAATCTTCCTATTCCTAGTTTGGGTTGTCCAGTGTCAATCAGGGCTCAGTTTTTGGTTTGCTTGTTGTCACAGTATTATTTGGTCCAGTAGAGTCTTAGACCTCAAGTTTGATCTTTTTCATCTAGCTTTGTTTTTTTATTTTTTATTGCAAATCTTTGTATACGCACTTTACTCTATTTACAATAGTGTAAACATGCTTGTTTATGTGAAGAGAACCCGCATATACGCTAGTTTCCTTTATCAGAAGCACAGGTACATGCCTCTGTGCTTAAACACAATCGCGTATACCATTTTTTGCATTGTCTTTTCAAATCTCTCTGCCCAGAAATATTTGTTGCTTGGTCTATCTAGTCTTTGAGTGGTCAATTTCTATCTAAAGAATTGCATTATTCTACAAGCTTACTGTTTTGAAGTCTCTTCTGCTTTGAAAAGATTTGGCATATTTTTGCTTTTGAGTGAGTTTGTGATTTGTGTTTTGGCACACAAGACTTCGTACAAAGGTTCTTGATTGTTCTGATCCTCTAGAACAACAGATTGTGTTCAATCTTAGTGTCAAGCTTGGTTATTGGTCTACTTGCTTTGCTTTCTGTCATTTTGTGGACTTATAGCTTTTCTTGCTTTTTGGAAGTCTTTTTTGACGAATTTGAAAGTATTTCTTTCTTCACTTCTTGGTCAGTTTGTCAAGCTATTTTCTTCTGTTTGGGTCATTTCGTACAAGTTGAAGCCTTTTTGTTCAAGTTTTCATTTGTTGTCGAATTTGTAACTTGCAAAGACTCCTTGTGCTCTTTTTTTAGTCTTTGAGTTTAGTGGCATTTAGAGTGCTTTCAAAAGGTTGTTTTGATTGTTTCTTGAAAAAGAAAAGATCTTAAGAAAAAACATTGTTTTTGTTGTCTTTTGCCAAGTTTGATTTTGGTTTCTTTTGATTTGTGAAAGTGAATTGTGATCTTTTGTGATTTTTCCTTCTTGTTTGGAGATAATTTTGTATTCAAAATGTGTATTCTATTCAACACTTAAGTTGGCTTATTAATAGTTATAAACAATTGCTTTCGTTCTTTTTTAGAATAATTATGGATATTGCATCTTCATTACACCTTGCATTAGGGTAGTTTTGCATTATTAAAGCATCAATAGTCTTTTTAGTTTTTGTATGTGTGAAGTGTGTTTTAAGAAAAGAAAATAAGACGTTTTTTTCTTTATAGAAGTTTTGTAGAACCCACGTAAAGATCTATTTTCGTCGAAGAACAAACAATTGCATTTATGTAGTTAGTTTTTCATTGATTTCTTTTGCGTCATACAAACACCATTGGTTTCATTTCCGTTGATACCCTTGACTTAAAAGAACAACCATTAAAATCGAGCGCTTAATTAAAATAAACTAGAGCTTTTGTATTGTCATTAGAATACACCAACAAGTTTAGGTTTATTAGGGCCTTGGATTAGGTGAGAAGAGAGTTAAGTCTCCAAGACCGCTCTAGCTTACAAAATGTAGAAGTTTGATTAAAGAGAAAAATCCAATAGCGTTAGGGAGATCGAGAAAGCTCCTCGACTAGGAGTAAAACACGAGGATTAGTGAAGATAAGGATGAGAGATACCCCCTCTCTTACTTATCGGATCCTACCTCACAACTGTTCCGCACGGCTTCTGATACGAGTTTGTGACCATAGTTACCTATCCTAGGAACCAAACAGGTGGCTGCAGAGGGTAATCCTGTGGCACCTGAGGTTGACGTTGTATCACGTTCAACACTACTTCTGGAGGGCACCCTTACGAAGCTTGGGGGCTTGCACTGGCAAAGGTTGTTGTTTGGAGATCAGCATAAGTACCTCTGATACCTTCACTAGTAGGCCTGGGGTGTGATTACCCTAGTATATTTTTGGAAGGCCCTTATTATTAGCTTTCTTGTATTTTGGTGTCTGGTCCTAGTCACCTAGAGCAAAAATACTTGGAAGTTGTTTGATTGCTGATATCTTTAGGGACATTTTAGTGAGTGTTATGTGCTCCTAGTTGGCCTAGCTTTTGTAATTTTTGAGTCTTTAAGTAGATATTTTAAATAATTCAAAGTGGTTGACCGACCATCTCGACGGTCTCGGAGACTTCGTGGGCTTTCACATACGAGTCTAAAGCCTTCTCCTAGAAGCCATAGGAGTGATTCTTCCAGTGGTTTCCAACCAGTGGTAGCAAGCACATTAGATATTGACCCTCCGCTTGGGAGCATTAGTTCACAAGATAGACCTGGTACCAATACAAAGTTAGAGAGGAAAACACCAGTTCTTTCTTGAGTATTCTTTCAGTTGGAAGATAGTATTTAAGTAGAAGAGCTTTTAGAGTCGATTGCGGCTTCGAATTCTCCTCTCCCTATTGATCACCCAGACGTTTTGTTATACGTTGGAACTCTGACCCACAAGCCTTCGAGCCCAGGTTTACATACATCTATCCCTTCGATGACCACTGCTGGAAGCATGGTATCCACGATGAGTGTTGCGAGCATGCAGACTCCCATATCTGTACAAGGAGGAGGAACTATTTCCATCCCTTCTAATACTCCCAGCACGACTATATTTGGGTCCACTTCCATTCCATCAATGATTGGAAGTTCTCAAGTTACTGCATCTAGTTTTCGATTCTTCCCTTTCAAATGTCATCTCAAGGTATTCCTTTAGTTCCTTTAAACATGCCATCGACCGCCTCTACATCCATGATGAGTGGATTGACTTATTTTTAGGGTTTTCCATTTGGAAGTGGTCATATACCACATTCAATCCCAGAGTGGGGTCAATGCCTTTTCCTTCTACAAGTCAAGGTAGTAACCCCTTCCAAAGTTGGACAAACCCTGCGGTTAGTGGGATAGGAGCTAGGAATCAATTTTTTGGCAAACAAGGGAATGTGTCGTATTCTTCAGTTAATTCATTTCAAATTTTTTCACCCTTTACTAATGCATGGAACCCTTATCAGGGGCTGTCAACTCCTTTCAATACTTCATTAGGGGGTAACTTCACTGATTATGGAGGACTTTTGGCAGGAGTTAGTCAAACTCCAAATTTTTCTAAACCACAAGGATACTTTTTGGTTCAGTAGGCTCTATGAGTTACTTCAGGCAACCTAGTTCCTTTCAAAATCTAGGTCATTCTTTCCAGACCTTTGGGAATCCCGCCCATTTTGGATGGAATTCCCAAGGTCCTCCACGAGCTCCTTTTTTGGCCACAATTAATTTTCCAGACTTAACTAAATTGACAAATGATCCAATTAGGTACAATATGGCTTGGCCTTCGGTCCCAACTAAACTTTCATCGGATATTCCAAAGTTTGAAGGGAAGAGTGGTGAAGACCCAGGAGATCATGTGACCACATTTCACTTATGGTGCTCGTCCAACTCCTTGATAGATGATTCGATCAAGTTGAGGCTATTTCCACACACCCTAACTGAAAATGTGGCCAAATGGTATATAGAGTTGCTAGGGGGCACCTATACTTCTTTCGTTGACTTGGCTAATATTTTCATAAACCATTTTCAGTTGCTTGTCTGCTATGGAGCCGGAACTGAGCTTCTAGCCAACTTTCGTCAAGACACTGCAACTCACATTTCAAATCATATCCAACAATGGAGAAGGAGAAAAAGGCTTATCAAATCTGAAATTCCACTAGAGTTTCGTCTCAAGTGGTCTCCCAAATCATTACAACCTGATATCTCAAAGGACGTTTCTCTTTCTGGTGTTTATTCGGAAGAGCAGGCTATTTTTTGATCCCAGCAATTAGAACTGATATATTCTCAGTCTAGGACTCTTTAGAAAATCCTACCTGACGCTCCTAGATCTAAGGTTGATTTAGCAAAATTGAATCCAAGCCCTCATGCTAATGGTATAGTTGGATCAATTGACACAAATATGGTGAACCTTTTGAACCAATTGCAGCAATTGTCTCTACAAACTGCTTCTCCCAACCAGGCAACACCATCTACACCTTTGCCCTCCCATTATACCTCTATAAACGTCATCCAAGCCTCTAACCCCAAAGGAAATCAACAATCTGAAGGGAAGAGGAAGGGACGAGGTAAGAAGAAAAACCAGGAAGGGAAGGGCAATGTGAATAAGCCCGACAACAGTGCCAGTGAGGGTAGAAAGAAGTCCAAGAAAAAGGTTAACTTTCCATGAAAGTTATGCAATGGAGATCATTTGACTGACCTCTACCCTAAGATTCAAGATGCTCAGCACCTGTTAGTGCACCAAGGGTCCTCTAGCTCCCAAGCTCTCCTGACTAACCCTTTTCCCCAAGGGCAACAATTACTTGTTGGGGCGAACTCGAACGCTGGTACCTCCGCAAGGGGCAACTAGGAAGGGGAAGATTCCTCAAATGTTCATATGATGAACTCTCATGTCGGAATTGCTACACGAGCACATGATTATGGTGAAATGGAAAAATATAAAACTAAATCTGTTCTCGAAACCACAAACCCACTTCATATTGAGTGACCCTATGCTAAGTTTATACCTCAGATACCGAAAGGTTCCGCAAAGTACTCGACTATTAACCCTAATGCTAGGGTAGCCCAGAACTACTCGATTGTATAAGATCTTTCTCAAAGTCCTTATGAAGGGTCTGCATTGGAGGTACTCCAATCATGTCCTACTCAGAGAAGTGCTTTGCTTTTGGCAATTGGGGTAGTGGATCCAAAGTATTCTTTTGTGCTCACTTTTGATATGTTGAATTTCAAAAAGAGACTTCCTCACCATATGGCTTTTTAGATAAAGTCCACTTACCGAAAAACTAATATTTTTCAAACAATTATAGCTGAGGGAGTTTCCACATGCGTCATTTCTATGTCATGTTGGAAGGCCATTGGATCACCTTCAGTTGTTCCTTCACCAACTCTCTTGACAACATTTGATGGACATTCTCATAGGCCACATGAAATTATCCTGGCTTTTCCTATATGTGTTGGAGGAAAGGTCATTAATATTTAGGTAGAAATCATTGATGCCAACATGGATTACAACCACCTCTTAGGAAGGAATTAGATTTGCGAGATGGATTCTATAGTTTCATCTTTATTCCACATCCTTTGTTTTCCTCATGAGGGGAGAATTGTTAAAATTGATCAGTTAGATTATTCTCTAGGTGACTCCCGTGCAACTTCAGTTTCTACGGTTCCATTGGTGGATAACCCCCGCCAACCTATTGAGAATTTAGGAGTTAATGTACTCTTCATTAATGGGTATATTTGACCTTCCCCCTCCTACAGCTAGAATCAATGCAATTTCATCCTCCAAGGGGCCTTCACGAAAAGAGTTCTTTTGAACTCATTATTTTTCATACCCTTGGACCTTACCTTCATCTACGAGCACATTAGATGGAGGGAAGGTTGGTGGAATGGCATTTCCCATGTTTGTAGTAGAACTTTGCTATCAATCTATCGTTAACTCTATAGACAACCGTCCCACTCCTTTTCAGAGGAGGAGCTAGATGGTGATGTGACTCCATCTTGGACCCTTGACTCTACTTCTGCTATGGATTGCTTAGATACAGTTTTACCATCTAAAGAAGCAATTTTAGAAGCAATGATGGGTGTAGATCGACCGTGGGAAGATTTACATCATCGTTCGTATTTTCTTCCTCCATTGCATGAAGTCAAATCCAAGTTCTCCAATCTGCTTACTAGCGATGTTTGTACAGTTTCAAACCCTTTGGCTCCAGCACAATTATTTGCGAAGGTAATATGTCAGTTATCTCAAAAAATATACCTATAAACATCTCTAGGAATCCTAACATTATAGAAAATGTCTTGATCGGAGCCGATTGTTCCCTTGAAGAGATTCAAATGTACACCGACCTCTTTAAAGAGTTTCGAGATGTGTTTGCTTGGTCTTATGAGGAAATGCCTGGAATTGATCCATATATAGTCCAGCATGAGATCAAGACGTACGAAAATGCTAAACCTATTCGTTAGAAGCTTCAGCCGGTCAATCCTCGGAAAGTAGCAACTATTAAAGCTGAAGTTGAAAAGTTACTTAAGGCGGGTTTCATATACTTCGTTCCTCTAACAGAGTAGGTTTCCAATCTAGTCCCGGTAGATAAAAAGCAAGGAACGATCTAAGCATGCATCGACTTTAGGGATTTGAATAAAGCTTGTCCAAAAGGCAATTACCCCACACCTTTTATTGATCAAATTGTTGATGAATGTGTGGGTAATCAAATTTTTTCTTTCATGGACGGATTCTCTAGTTACAATCAAATTACTATCTGTTTAGAGGACCAACATAAGGAAACTTTTATCTGTCTCTGGGACACGTTTGCATACAAAAAGATTCCTTTTGGTCTTAAAAATGTTGGAGCTACGTTTCAGCGAGACATGTCTTATGCTTTCCATGACATCAAACATGTTATCGAAGCATACTTGGATGACTTAGCTGGTCGTTCTCAAAAGAGAATCGATCATCCCAACCATCTTCAATTAGTTTTTGAGAGATGTTGGGCTTATAAAATCTGGTTGAATCGGAATAAGTGTGTTTTTGTGGTCACATTTGGTCAGTTGTTAGGATTCATCATATCGATTTAAGGGATTCAAGTAGATCCTTGCAAGGTAGAGGCAATAATTCAGTTGCCTCCCCTGTCTTAAATTCGTCAACTTCAAAGTCTCCAAGGAAAGGTAAATTTATTAAAAAAAATTATAGCAAATTACGTCGAGATTACTAAAGGATTTATGTGTTTACTTAAGAAAGGAGTTCCATTTTTATGAGACAACTTTGCGCAATGATCTTTTGATGCTTTCAAACAGGCATTAATCTCTGCTCCATTGTTGATTCCACCAAATTATGGCAGAGATTTCCTTTTGTATCTCGCTGTGGTAGAATCAACCATAGGTATGGTTTTGGTTCAGGAGGATGATGCTCTCACTGAGCATGTAATCTACTCCTTGAGTCGAGGCTTAGTAGGTCTTGAGCTACGCTATTCTCCTATTGAGAGATTGGCCTTGGCAGCGGTCCATGTTGTCCAGCAGCTTCGACATTATATTCTGCTACACAACACGTTCGTCTTAGTGGCTGACAATCCTTTTCAGTTTGTCCTCAGTAGGCGAGTGATTGGAGATAAATACAATCAATGGATTGTTATTTTGCAAGAATTTGATCTCGAGTTCTTGTCAGCCAAGTTTAAGAAGTCATTGGTTTTTGCAGAATTAATTTCTGAGCTGCCTTTTGAGGAAGACATTATTTATGAGGAAAATTTCCCTGACGAACATTTATTCCCCATTTCTTCACAAGATCCCTGGTATGGAGATACCATCATATATCTCTAGACTTTGAAGTTCCCTCCTGCTTCGTCCAAGGATGAGTGTCGAAAGTTACATCACCTTACCAAAAACTATGTTATCATTGTTGATGCATTATATCATAGAGGGGTCGATTCAATCCTTAGGCATTGCTTAACTTTGGAAGAAGTAGAGTCTATACTTAATGATTGCCATAGTGGAGCTTGTGGCAGTCATCTATCAAGGCTTGCAAGAGCCCATAATATTTTGTGTTCCAGCTACTTTTGGCCTCCAATTTTCAAAGATTGTATTGAATTGGTTAAACATTTCCACCTTTGTCAAATTTATACTCGAAAAATACATGCGCATCCAGCTCCATGTTTTCCTATTATCACTGTCGGTTAATTTACGAAGTGTAAAATTCACTTCACTACTTATAATCTGCCTTTGGCGGCGAATCACAAGTACATCATTGTGGCCATAAACTACTTTACAAAGTGGGCTGAGGCCATGCCTACTTACAAAAACAATAGTGAAACAACAACCTTATTTCTCTTCAATCAGGTTATTTCCTGATTTGGTCTCCCAAGAGAGATTGTCACTGACCATGGCAGTCACTTCCAGAATCAACTAATGTCCAAATTGGCTCTCAAGTTTGGCTTCCAGCAGGAGCATTTTTCTCTGTATTATCGTTAGGCCAATGGGAAAGTTGAAGCCATGAATAAGTCCCTCAAGACTATCCTGCAAAGGACAATTGACAAAAATTGCTCCAATTGGCACATCATGTTGTACCTGGAAATACCGAACCTCAGTGAAGACTGCCACTGGTTTTACTCCTTTTCAATTTATTTACAAGATGGAATCTATTTTTCCTATCGAATGTGAAATTTCATCCCTTAAGCTAGATGTAGAACTTCTTCCAAAGACGTCTAGTCTCGAAGAACACCTCGTTCATTTGGAACATCTCGATGAGTAGCGTCGAGACGCTGCCATAATAAACGAGGCCCATAAGAAAAGGGTTAAAACTTAGTATGATAAAGTTGTTCGTCCTCGGGTATTTTCTGAAGGTGACCTTGTCTTAGTCTATGACCAAGATAAAGACACCTTAGGGGTAGGCAAATTCAAGTCTATGTGGTATGGTTCAGCCGAGAAATTTCTTGTTTGTATATATTGTATTTTTGTACATATTTGTCAGGCATTTTGTGATATTGACATTTTTTGATCTGTTGTGGCAGGTGTTGATGGATGATTTGATATTATTCATATTCACCGATGGTGCTAGTCATCACACTCGGAATCTTGCTTCTGCGGCCTCGGTGATTTATTATCCATCTAGTTAGTTGATGGTGTCGAGGGGAGTATGTATTGGTCTTGCTTCAAATAACATTGCCGAATATACTGTCATTATTAATTTACTATCTGAAAAAATTTCTGATGGGATTGATTCATTGTTAGTTTATCTTAACTCACAACTGGTAGTGTCACAATTAAATAACATTTATCGGGTTCATGATGCTTATTTATATCGCCAATTTTCGAGAGTGAGAATGTTGCAACAATCATTTGTTTATATTACATATGTTCACATTCCATGATCGGAGAACTCATTAGTAGACTCTATTGCTAATCAAGCATTAGATTGGCATATTAATAATTCATCAAATTAAACAAACATAAAAAATTTGAATCTGTATATATATCATAAAATCACTTGTGTATAGATAAAGTGTTCAAAAAATAATATACAAAATTGAGACGAAATGCCTATAATCATGTCCAGACTGTCTATCGACTTGGCTCAGGATGAGCAGCTAAAAGATTAATTACTACATTTCCTACATGCCGAAGTATGCAAACCCAGTCCTGTGGTACCCCTACCACACGGCGCTGCATCTCCTCAGGTAGATCCTCTACGGCTATCATCGGTACCTAGTGAGTCAGTCTCACCAAGTTTCTCTGAACTGCATATAGGACTCTCTGTGTCTCAGCTGCTGCCTCTTTGGCACCTCTTCCGTGATGCCTATGCCTCAGAAATCCATCTGGTCTCACTGGACCCACATCTAGAACATGGTCATTTTGTCAGTATTTTGTCCCATCAAAAATATTTCTAAGTTCATTTCATATTTAAAAAAAGAAATAAAATCTTTAAAATTTACAAAAACTTAAAAAATTGTTACCTATGTCTCCCCATGCTACGTTTGGTGGCAACACCAAGTCTGGATTTCCACAGAAATCCATACCAAAATACGAGTAGTCGTCAACTATGATGATCTGTTGGTCCCATTAGGAAGTCATCCTAGGCACATCCCCGCCTCCAAAGTGTTTCATCAAATCATCCCATCTACCCATCCAAGGATCTTGAGGGCTGCTGATGGAGACAGATACTTTGGGACCTAGCCCCAGTACCTTCTTGAAGAAGAATGAGCATAAGATAGTCCCATATCCAAAGTTCTTTGTCTGACCCTTGTAAATAGAGGTCAGCTGGCTCTTCATGTTGGTTAGAAGAGGCGTGCACCAATCGAAAACCATGGTAAGGCATTCCACTGCCAGGCTCATGGACACTCGTGAAGCTTGATGCAGTGAAGCTGATCCATTTACCCTTGCAATGGTAAATAGTAGAATCCTCAGAGATAAACTTTCCACGTGTTTGATTGGAATCTAACTTCCAATCTTTTCTGGGTGTCCAGGATAGTAGATGTGTACATAGTCTTCTACTGAAAGACTACCTCTTGTCTTGTCAGTTGAATGCATGACCTCCCCTCTTTGGGAGAGACCTATAATATAGTAGATGTCTCAACCTCAATCTGTAGAGGCATCTGATCTATCATGAAGGCATCATCCTCTACACTCCGGTAGTGGATCAACAATTCGAGCAGGCATGTGTTGGCTTTCATATTTGGCATTTTGAAGAATTTCAATAAGCCACACCCTCTCAATGCATCTAGTGTATTTTGGTCATTCATTACATCATTGTTAATTGTGGCATGCTCTCTCTCTCCATGTGATGGTCATCCTGAAAAAATTTGAGTTTCAACCGTTAGTTTTTGTGTTTAAACTTCAACTCACGTACACGTGAGTTCCCTTTACACACAGTTGCATGTAGGGCCGTCGTATATGCGGGTTGATCACATCCAACCTATGTGTATGCAGAGTTGGATTTTTTGGCATAAATTCCCACCGTCAAAACTTAATGCAAACTTCTAAAAACTATCACAAACTATTACAACCATGATTTGAGGGTTACCTAATAACTTTGGTGTAATTTGAACGGTCCAAATGTTCAGACGCAATTTTTCTCCTTTTTGATCCATAGCTCTTTGCTCCAAACAGAAATGAAAAAATTGTGAGTCCAAAATTCATTATATAACTTTGAAAGTGCAAAATATTTTTTTCAAAACTTGATTTTTTATCTCATGAATTTTTTGACTTGTGGGCTTGGATTGTCGAGAATGGGTTATTTTTCAAGATATTTTGGAGACTTCTTCGAGATGTTATTTTGATCCCATGACTGCTAACCCGTTATGGTAGGTATCATTCACTCACTGGCATATAGGTTAGGGAAAACCATTTTTTCCATTGCATCTTGCATACTAGCCTCCGTTCAGCGATACATTAGCCATAGGATCAACCCATCGTGTCTTGGTTAGTAAACCATGTTCACTCGCCGATTTTTAAATCATGATGCGATGGTAGAGCCATCCTCTACATGGGCATCTTAGTTAGAACCTCGCTGAAATTGGTTGCCCATGCTTCTATACTGAGTAGGCTCGGGAGTCCTCTTTAGTCCTGCCATGACTTGTGCATTGAAGATACATTCTCCTTTCTTCTACGCTTATTTCTGGCCTTATACCCTAGAGGCTCCTTTGTGTTGAGTTGCACTGATGTATTGTATTTTGACTATTTGCACCTTTTGACCTTGAGTCGGCTTCACTTGGACTCATGTTTAAGCCACTTTTTTGACCATGTCTTCTGCAAAATCGACCATGTAATCACTTAGCTTCTGCAACTTGACACATCATTTGACCCAACATCCCTTTGAGTGTCCTTGACCTATTTTGCCTCCCTGCATTGAGCATAGGATTGTTCCCATTCTAGGAACTAGATCATCTATTTTTCTAACACATTTTTTTTCCACTGTATTATAGCATTCTTTTATTCTTTTTCCAGCTTAAAGAAAAAGACAAAAAAATTATATATTCCAAAAAGAGCGGGAACATGACAACATTTCCATATATTGTTGGTAGCTAGAGTTAGTCATGTCGCCCTTGAACAAAGCACTCAAAAGAAAGTCTCTCCTCCATTTTGGGCGGCATTTAGTTTGACTTAGGTATGCCTTAACCTTGTTATTGATTCAGTACTCCTCCTATTGGTTACCTCTTCTAATCATTTGGAGACTTTGCTTATGCCTCCTGCATGACGGAATTATACAGATTTATCATATGCTACCATATAGTCATCATTGAGTTGTACTTTTCTTCAAGGGAAGTAAGCCTGAGTCAGCCTCTCTGCTGTGTCTCTTGTCCTATTTTTCAGCCAGCCATCCTTGGTTGTTAGTGTCATGTTTGTCATCACATCACTTATATTGGTCCTTTGCTCGTGCCAGTTTGAGAAGGTCTCCATTGACTTCTTCCTAAGGGGTCTTGTCCTTATCGACGACGACATATTACTCTGAGAACAGGCATAGAGCCGCACCCTGGCCCTATTTTCATTATTGATAGGTCACCTTGTGCTCAACGCTGATCAATATTATGGGTCTTTGACTAAGTGGCTTCCCTTGTGTTCGACATCAGCTTTCATTATCACACATCGGGATTCGTGCAGTGCCTTAGTTTCCATTTGACCCTATTGGTGGATTCCTTGCCTTTGTGTCAACTTTCATTATTGGTTGGTTCAGAGGGTTTCTATCGTGCACTAGCTACATCTTGTGTAAGCCAGAAACGTACTTCGGTTGGGTTACTACATATTTTTCGTCTAAGTCCTTCTACATTATTGGCCTACAGGATACACTTGCGCTAAATTGATGAAGAATGCCTTAATTCCTTCCTTCTAGTAGATCTTTTCTTATCAACTAAAACTCATCGCTCTGGGACAAATATCTAGAGTCCATTTGGCATTTGTTATAGACATTTTTGGGCACTTCAACCCCAATCATAAATGTCCATAAACTGAGGGCTCCTAAGTCCCTAAAAGTGTTGCTTCACTACCTAAAGGAACAAGGTCAGCTGATTACATCATCTCCCAGAAGTTCTCCACTGAAAAACTGCTCATAAATGGCCAAAACTGGACCAACTGAAAGCTCCATGCAGAGGATGCGATGCATATCACCTTCCCAATGTACAGGGTGAGATGCATACTATTTTTCTCCTCTGTAGGGTGTGATGGTCGGGAATGGACAAATAGCAGGGACCAAAATGCGAGGTGGAAGATCATGGAATCTTCCAGAAGCTTCCCCTCTGACACTTGCCACTCCATTTTCGACCAGGGATGAGTAAGAGATCTTCATTCTCCAAGTTGAAGTTAGGAACTATCAAAGAGAAGACACTATCAAGATGTCCTTAAGATGACTCACCTCTCTGTAATCATCTATATTGGATCCTCATCACAGAGATCCAGAGTTGGAGTTTTTGTATCTTATAGAGAAGTGTTGTTGGTTTTCTAGTGTACATTCATAGTGTTGGGTGATCTAAGATTTGCTTGAGGTGAAGAAGGGCTTCCTAGCTAGAGGATGATGCTGGGTCAGAACATATGGTTGTAATCCTCTTGCTACTTTTCATCCTAATAAAGCTATTCTAGTTTTCTTCCATATTCTTGTGTACTTGTTTATATATGCATTTATATGGTTAAAACACATATGGTCCTGTGTTATTTATGAATATAGATCTTTGTTTCTTTGATAGTAGTATGTTGTTGTGATTTCACAGGTTCTCTTTGAAGTTGGGCAGAAGAAGAAGAAGCGGCAAAGCCCTGTCGAGAAGGAAAGGAAATGAAGCGCAAGACTAAGTTCGGTCTTCTTGGTTCTCCTCTTGTCTATTTTCATAAAAGAAAATGAAAGTAGACTTTACTTGTTTGTTTCTAAGATAGCCACCCATCTTAGTGGGAATAACAGTATCCGAGTGGACACTATTCCCGGTAACAAAATGGCGACTCCATTGGGAACCAACTAGATTGTTTGTTAGCCTATCCATCCTTGTTTCTTTTATAAACTTACAGATGGATCCTGAAGTCAAGCCAGCTAGCCTTCGAACTGCATTTTTTATACAAATGCAAAGTAGATCAATGCTGCTTCAGTCTATCTCTGGGTTTTGTTTATGAATTAAACAATAGATCTGCAAGAAATCTAACTGCCCTAAGTGGTGGCTCTAGTAACCTCTTTAGATCACCCCTGTGTTTTACATACACTGAACATTACTTACTCAGCTTAAATCCTTGAACTGAATTGCAAACTGTGAGTGAAAACCTATTTAAATTCTCGCACTAGTACCATTGCACCCTGCCTTCAAGGCAGACTGTATGAATCACACTTCCCAAGTGCAGTAGGTGCACTGCATACTGGTTTCACTGTGTAACAGGTGTGATGGTCAGGGAGGGTTAACTTTACCCTCAGACTGTGGTTTTTTCTCACCATTTTCAATCCTATTCAGGAGTTTTGTTGTCTGTAGTTAGTGTATTCCTATGAAAACCCCCTTCTCTTGCATTATTCTGCCTCCTTAGTGTAAAGAACTGTAAGTGTTTTTTATGTATTGTGCGTCATTTTCAGTTCTCTTTTGCAAAAAGTAGCATAGTCGAACTGTCGTTTCTGGATATGAAAGTGTCATAGCTATTGTTTTCAGTTTTAGAAAACAATCCCATTGTTCTTGATAGTTGATTATACAGTTACTATTGCATATGATTTGAATTAGTAGTTTTTAAAGTGTCGAAAAGCAATTTTCATTTCAAAATCGCAAAGTGTCTCTCCTACCTTCACTTCATTTTGAAAAAGAATTTTGTTGAGTACTGTCACTTTAAAAGTAATTCAGAGTTGCACATAGCTTTCTTAACATCATTCATACTTTAAGAAGGCTGAAAACAAATACATGCATGTGCATTTGTATTTCGACAGCTTGGTTTGATTTAGGACTGTGCATTTAGCGTGTGCTCTGTGCTCTGTGAAGAAAAGATTCTTGACTTTCTTTCCTTAGTAGCTAGGATTTTCATTGCGGAAAGAATATTAAACATTTGTTTATCATCTTAGACTGCATTTTAGGAATTATATACACATCACGCGGTGAACCTGAAATGAAAATTGTTAAGCAAGATCAACTTGAAATAAATTTAATGAATCTAACAACGCTTTGGAACTTAACGCACAACATCTAGAGGTCTAGGCTAGAGACGTATTCCGGCATCGTAAAACCTGGTAACTATTGTTTTCAGTGTTGGTTGGGTGATTCCTCCACTCTGAGACGGCAAGTGCCATTATGGACTTGTGCTCCCACGTACCGTCGAGTATATATTGGGAGACCACAATAGGCTGCATCCTTTATCCTTAGGAAGTCGTGTCTGCCACCCTATCGATCGCAATGCACTGAACACAGCATTCGGGAA
>APFE030740573.1:74188-110254 GCA_000404065.3 Pinus taeda | reverse complement strand
AAATTTGGTGCTAAATCAAATTCAACATATGGTGCAAAAATAGGCACCAAAGCTGGTGCAAAAATAGAAGCAAAAACTAGTGTAAGACTAGATACAAAACCTGACGTAAGACTAGAGGCAAAAACTGACACAAAATGGATGCAGAAAAAGACGTTAAATTGGAAGCAAAATACAGTGTAAACTTGATGCAAATGATGGCGCAAAAATGGAAGCAAAGAATGACACAAAAAGGAAGCAAAAGACAATGAAAAATAGATGCAAAAAATGACGCAAAACTAGAAGCAAAACCTGTCATAAAATAAGATGCCAATCTTGGTTCAAAATTTGACGCAAAAAATGATGCATAGTTTGGTGCAAAAAATGATGCAAAATCTAGAGTGAAAAAGGATGCAAAATCAGACCCAAAAAAGGACGCTTTAAAAATTGTACAATAGAGCCAGATTTAGCGCCAGGTTGCTCATCACAATTACAAAAAAAATGCACTAAAATCTGGCGCTAAATCTGGCGCTAATCGCTGGTTTTGTTGTAGTGATATAAGGTGGAGTGGTATCAACTAGCAGCAACAGGAGCAACTGTCAAGTGAACCAATGAATGCTGATACAACCTAAGGTCTTTAGAGACCACCGTGGTACATTTCTACATCATGGGAATAAATGATCTGAAGTTGACCATGTGAGAAATCGTTTGATTATCGGTTATTGATGTATACCTCTAACAAACGCGAGACTACTCACCGATAATGATAATGAGCGTCAAGGTACCCAGTACAATCCAACAAGTGTGAATAGATGAGCTGGAGTCGAACACCTGTAAGAATCTATCGATCAGGAGACAATGATGGTTTCCCATTGTCGATAGCGAAGGATCTTCCACTAATGACTGCAAACCCCAAGGTACTGCCAAATGGACACTAGATCTTTGCCCCAGAGCAATGAGTCAGAGTCGATAGGGAAAGATCCGGTAGAAGGAAGGCATTAAGACATCCTTCATCAATCTAGCACGAGTGTAACCTGTAGACCAATAATGTGGAAGGAATCGGACGAAAGAGAAGTAGTAACCCAACCGAAGTACATTTCCGGCATACACAAGATGTGGCTAGTGCACGACAGAAACCCTCTGAACCAACCAATAATGAAAGCTGACACAGAGGCGAGGTATCCACCAATAGGGTCAAATGGAAACCAAGGTACTACACGAATCCCAATGTGTGATAATTTAAGCTGATGTCGAACACAAGGGAAACCACTAAGTCAAAGACCCATGATACTGATCGATGTTGAGCACAAGGTGACCTATCAATAATGAAAATAGGGCCAGGGTGCATCTCTAGGCCTGTCCTCAGAGCAAGATGTCGTTGTCGATAAGGACAAGGCCCGCCAGCAAGAAGTCAATGGAGACCTTCTCAAACCGGCACGAGTAAAGGATCAATATAGCTAATGTGATAATAGACATGACACTGACAACCAGGGATGGCCGACTGAAAAATGAGTCAAGAGACACCACAAAGAGGCTGACTCAGGCTAACTTCCCTTGAACAAAAGCACGACTCAATGTGACTATGTGGCAACATATGATGACTCTATATAAGTTCGTCATGCAGGAGGCACGAACGAACCCTCCATATGAGTGGAAGAGATAACCAATCGGGGGAGAACTGACTCAATAACAAGGTTGAGGCGTACCTAAGTCAAACTAAATCCCGCCCAAATGGAGGAGACTTTGTTTTGAGTGCTTTTTTCAAGGGCGACATGACTGACTTTAGCTACCAACAATAAATGGAAATATTGTCCCGTTCTCGCTCTTTTTTTGGAATATTTAATTTTTTTGTCTTTTTCTCTTAAGCTTGAAAAAGAAATAAAAGAATGCTATGGTATAGTGGAAAGAACGAGTGTCGGTGAAACAGATGATCTAGTTCCTGGGAATGGAACATTCCTATGCTCAATGTAGGGAGGTGAAAACTGGTTAGTGACACTCAAAGGTGCGTTCCTTCCATGGGTCAAAGTGTGTCAAGTTGCAAAAGTCAAATGTATGCAAGGTTGATTTTCCAGTCGTCATGGTCAAAAGTTGGCTTAAACACGAGTCCAAGTGAAGCCGGCTCTAGACCAAAAGGTGCAAGTGGTCAACATGCAATGCAATAGTACAACTCAACACAAAGGAGCCTCTAGGGTATAAGGCCATAACAAAGCGAAGAAGCTAAGAGGAATGAGTCTTCAACGCATAATTCATGGCGGGACTACAGAGGACTCCCAAGCCTACTCAAATCGGAGCAGCATGGGCAACAAATGTCAGTGAGGTGCTAACTACGATGCCCGTGTAAAGGATGGCTCTACCATCGTGTCATGATTTCAAGAATCGGCAAGTGAAGATGGCTTACGAACCATAACACGATGGGGTCGACCCTATGGCAAATGTATTGGCGAATGAAGGCTAGTATGCATAATGCAACGGAAAAATGGTGTCGCTAACCTATATGCCAGTGAGAAAACGATACCTGCCATGATAGGTCAACAGTCATGGAACCGTCTCGAAACTGTCGAAAAAACGTCCAAAATGTCCTGAAAAAACAAACCATTCTCGACATTCCAAGCTCCCAAGTTAAAAGTCACATGAGGCCAAACAAAATAAAATTTTGGAAAACTTTTGCATTTCCAAAACTTATAAAAGGGATTTTGGACTCACCATTTTTACCATTTGAGTTGGAGAGCAAAGATTTGGAGCAAAAGGAGCAAACTTCCCATATACCAAATTCAACCATTCAAATTCTTCAAAAACCTCCAAGTAACTCTTATACTTAGCTTGCAATTGATTATGACTGGTTTTAAGATTTTTTATTAATGTTTCACTGTTGAATTTTTTGCCCAAAATTTCATCACGTCGTATACGCGGGTTGGTAATATGAAACCCGCGTACACGCGGGCCCTATACGCCACTGTGTGCACAGGGACACGCGTATACGCTGCAAACCAATTTTAAACAAAAACTAACGGTTGCAAATCATTTTTTCTCAGAATTCCGGTCACTTGGCGTGAAAGAGAGCATGCAACAGTGGATAATGAAGTCATGAATGATCCTCAAGCTTTGGATGCCTTACGGGGATGCGGTTTGCTTAAATTTTTCAAACTGCCGAATATGAAAGCAAACACACGTCTGCTTGAGATGCTCATTGATTATTGGGACGTCGAGGAGGAAGCCTTTATGATTGACTAGATGCCACTCAGGGTAGAAGTGGAGGACATCTATTTCATCACGGGCCTTTCCCGAAGGGGAGAGGTAGTACATTCCCGGGGCAGGACACGGAGCAGTCTCACAATAGAGGACTACGTACAGATATATTTCCTGAGACATCCCAAGAAGGTTGGGAGCCAGATTTCTGTCACACATGTGGTGAGTTTATCACTGAGGATAATCCTATTCACCATAGCTCGAGTGAACAGATCGTCCTCTCTGCATCAGGCATCACGGCTAACCATGAGCGTGGCAGTTGACTGTCTCACTACTATGTTCGAATGGTGTACTCCTCTTCTGGCCAACATGAAGAGCCAGCTCACTTCTATCAAGAGGGGACAGACCAAAAACTTTGGATATGGGACTATCCTGTGTACTTTCTTTTTCGAGAAGGTTCCCGCACTCCGCCCCAAGGTAGCAGTTTCCATCAGCACCCCACGAGATCCACGCATGGGCCGGTGGGTTGATCTGATGAAACATATGGGGGGTGGGGAGGTCCCAAGGACTGTCTTTGATGATGACTTCTTCACCTGGTGGGATCAGCAGATCATCGTCGTAGATGACTACCCTTATGCTAGGCTGGATTTCCGAGGAGATCCTCACCTAGCATTACCACCGAATGCAGCATGGGGCGAGATTGGTAAGAATTTTTTGATTTTATGATTTTTTGGATTTTTCAAATATAATGATGCATTTTGAAAAATATTTTTGATGGGATTCAAATGACTAATATGATGATCATGTTCCAGATATTGGGCCAGTACGACCATATGGGTTCCTGCAGCAAGGACGGCACGGCCGAGGAGCCGAAGAGGCAGCTGCTGATACAGAACAGACTCTAAATAACGTCCAGCGACAATTGACGAGACTGAGCTGCCGAGTACTAATGGCTTCCATAGAGGATCTTCCTGAGGATATGCAGCGTCATGTGGTTGGCATGCCACGTGACTGGGTTCGCACTTTTCGGTGTGTGGCCAATGCGATAGTTACCTACTTGGCCGCTCATCCTGAGCCAGGGCATTAGATATGCCGGACATGATTATGGGCATTTGAGTCCCGATTTTGAATATTTTTGGACAACATATGTACACTCGGGATGCTTTATGATATATATATATATACAGTTCAACTTTTTGATGCTTGATTTTATTGTGATGAATGATTGATGTGCCAGTCTAATGCTTGATTAGCGATAGAATCAGCTAACCAATTATGAGATCTTGGAATGTGCAAATAATTGATATAAACAAATGATCTTTGCAACAAGCTCACCCTTAAATACTGGCGATATAAACATGGATGCCTTACTCGCTAAATGTTATTTAATTGTGACACTATCAATTGAGAATCAAGATAAACTACCAACGAGTCGATCTCGTGAGAAATTGCCTCGGATAGTAAATTAATAATGGCAGTATACTCAGCCATATTATTTGAAGTGGGACCAATGCATACGCCTCTTGATACCATCAATTGACCAGTTGGATAATAGAGTACCCAAGTCGCGGAAGCGAGATTCTGAGTGTGCCGACTAACACCAATCTTCAATTCATATACAATCAGATTTACTCTACTCAAAGCATCAACAACTTTATTAGACTTACCACTTGTGTGCTTGATTACAAAAGTGAAACTTTGCAAGATCGCCACCCACTTGGCATGTTTGTGGCTCAACTTTGGCTAATTGTTTATAAATTGCAGTGCATGATTATCTGAATATAACACAAACTCCTTGGGTGACAAATAATGCCTCCATTTCTTCAAAGCCTGCACAATAGCATAGAATTCCTTATCATATGATGAATACTTCTACTTGGCCTCATTTAACTTTTCACTGAAATACATTATTGGTCTCTGCTCCTAACTTAAAACAGCTCCAATTGCTACCCCACTTGCATTGGTTTCCACTTGGAAAGTTTTATCAAAATTCGAAAAGGCTAGCATAGGTTTCTCTATAATCTTTTTCTTCAACAGCTTGAAGTTCCAATCCATTGCCTCTATCCATTTAAACGGTTGGTTGCTCCCCTTTATCGTTTCAACTATCGGTGCACAAATCTAACTGAAGCTTCTTATAAATTTCTTGTAAAAACTTGCAAGACCATGAAAACTTCTTACCTCAAATATACTTCTGGGAGTTGGCCAATTCATAATCACTTGGATCTTTTCTAGATCCATCTTCAAACCTTCTTTTGAGACTACAAATCCCAGGTAACAAGCTCCTTCTGCATAAAACTGCACTTCTTCAAATTTATCAACAGTTTCTCCTTCTGTAAAGTATTTAAAACCAACTTGAGATGCTACAAATGTTCTTCTTTACTCTGATTGAAAATCAGAATGTCATCAAGATAAACTATTACAAAATTTCCAACGTACTCCTTGAAGACCTCATTCATCGATCTCATGAATGTACTCGGTGCATTTATAAGCCCAAATGGAATTACTAACCATTCATACAGTCCATTGTTTGTCTTGAACGCAGTCTTCCATTCATCCCTTTCTCTAATCCTTATTTGATGATATCCACTCTTCAAATCTATCTTAGAAAAATACTTTGAACCACTCAGACAGTCCATTAAATCATCCATACACAGTAAGGGAAATCTATACCTGATAGTGATCTTGTTTATTGCTCTCGAGTCTATACACATGCTCCATTCACCAATTTTCTTCAGATTGAGTATTGTTGGTACTGCGCATGGACTTAAGCTCTCTCTGATCATCACTTTATCCAACAATTCCTGTACCTTTTTCTTGACTTCATCATTCTCTCATGGAGTCATTCTATATGCTGATTTGTTCGACAAACTCGCAACAAGTATCAAATCGATATGGTGGTTGATACTTTTGATTGGCGACAATGCACTTAGCAACTCATGAACAATAATATAGCATCATTGTCTAACATATCTTTAATTTCTGTAGGTAAATTGTCCAGATTCATAGATTCAGAATTACCTTGGATTTTCCCACAACAGCAAAACACATTTATTTCTCCTTCTTAATTTCTTGCAGTAACTCCTTTCCAATAATCAGCAAAACTCTATCTCCAGCTATTCCTTTGTCTACTTCGTCCTTCAAAGGCAACAGTATGTGATTATTCCCGTCCTTCTCCAAGGTATATGTATTCCTCCTGCCATCATGTATGGCCTTTCTATCAAACTTCCACAGTCTTCCCAGCAATACATGGCACACGTCCATGGGCATCACATCACACAATGTAACATCTTTATATGTCCCAATCTGTATCTCCGCTCTGCACTGTTCTATCACTAAGAGTTGATGTCCTTTTTATAGCCACGAAACTTTGTAAGGAGTAGGATGTGTTGTCATTTTTAATCCCAATTTCTCAACCATATCTGTGGAAACAAGATTGTCAGTGCCCCCACTGTCAATCACAACCTTGTAGCATTGCCCTTTACACTTGCACATAATCCTAAATAAACTCTTCCTCTGTGCTGGTTCATTTACTTATTTCTCTGCCTTAAGCAACAATATCTTCAACAATAAAGATTCTCCTACCTTAGGTGGCTCTTCTTTCCCTCTAACCTACAGGTTTTCTTCCTTTGTCTCTGTTATATTCACATTCCCTTGGTTTGTTGTTTTGTTGCGAGGACAATCCCATGATCCATGTCCTAATTCTCCACATACATAATAGCGAATTTATCTTCCTTGTCCTCTACCTCTCGGTACAAATATTCCTCTACTAAAGTCTCCTCTTTGTGGTGGTCTGGTACTTGAACCTCCTCCTTCATTCTGTGAATGTTCAAATCTTTGTTTGGTAGTTCCTCTACCTCTTGCTAGACTTTTACCTCTATTCCTATGATTTTGCTTCCTCAACATCTTCTCCTCTGCCTTCAAAGCTGCTTGATATGCATCTTCAATTGTCTTCAGACTCAACAAAATGATTTCATCCTGTATGTCATATCTCAAGCCATTGATTTATTTGGCTACCTTCTCCATATTATGTTCAGTATGTTCGGCTCTTATGCTTAGCTAGTAAAACTCCTCTGTGTACTCCTTGACAGTCATTCCTTTCTGCCTCAAGTTTTGCAACTATCTGAAAAGGTTCAGCTGATACTCCTTTGGCATAAATTTAATTTTTAATTTTCTTGCCATTTTATCCCACTGCTTGATCTTTGATTTTCCATTTCTTTCTCTAGATAATTGTAACTCATCCCACCAAATGGCGGCATGGACCTTCAATTTGGTAGCTGCAAATTTCACTTTCTTCTTATCTTTGACCTCCTCATAGTCGAAGTATTTATCTAATGCACTAATCCAATCCATCAACTCTTACAAATTAAGGTTTCCTTCATACAAAGGTACTTCTACCTTCA
Organism: Pinus taeda; assembly: GCA_000404065.3. Classification (NCBI taxonomy): domain Eukaryota; kingdom Viridiplantae; phylum Streptophyta; class Pinopsida; order Pinales; family Pinaceae; genus Pinus; species Pinus taeda. The sequence goes on along the minus strand of APFE030740573.1, from coordinate 102,692 downwards.
GTCTCCCACTTACTTTTGCCATTATCTTGAAAGCTTCAGCTACTTCCCTTTCTTCCTCCTCTTCTTCCTCAAAATATTCCTCGACAACGCTAACATCCCCTTCATTAGGTGCTCTCCTATGAGAAGTTTCCTTTGTCTCCATCCTTGTACGAAGATGTTGAATCTCATCCAGCAAAAATGCATTGGCTACAAGCCTTCCCCGACCTATACCGGCTCCTCTCCTAGGTGGCATATTTGTTGTAATTCCTAAGAACATAACTCAATTTCTGAGCTCTGATACCAAATGATGCAGAACATGATTTGAAATCACTTGGAATGTTGTTCTGAAATTTCCAAAAGAGTTAATCCATCTCATGACCACAATTGAACAGCTAAAATCAAGTTTGAACAACAAAAGCTATTGAATAGCAAAAGGGTGTGATTGAACAACACCTCAACAGAACAGCGAAAGCTATTGAACAGCAAAAAGGGCTCGATCTGTACATCACCTAAGATGGGTCTAGTAATTCATTATTTTCCTTTAAAAATCCTTATTCCGCCTTCGAATCCAAGTTCTGCCCAAGTTGCAATTTCCTTAAGGAATTTATTTAAGGATTAGAATGTCCTCAAGTTTTCCACACGATTTATTCTAAAACTACAGCCATATAAACATATAAAATGCCTGAGCGGAAGCAAATACAGGCTATTTAAATGAAATACACCGAAAACTCAAATAAAACACACAACAATATTGTTCTGCATAAAATGAATTAAAAAACACTAAAAATAGAGGTTTCTTGCTTCCAGCCCTTAATGGCTTGATAATACATTCAATGGGCTCTCCCTGCTCTTGCTCTCTCTCGAAATATTTTTCAAAACTCTCATTGAAAAATGAATGAAAACACAATATATCCCACACTAACAATATTCCTCTCAATAATTAAGGAATCTACTATTTTAAGAATCCAACTCCTATTTTAATTAAAAGATCTATCTACTTGGCTTGATTTCCATGCAAGGAAAACTAATTTTCCACTTTATTCCTATTTAGTTTAGAAAACAAAACAAACTAACTTCTCACAATTAAAGCTTAATAAAATATTAATAATCAATTTTTTTTCACCCCTTGTCAGCCACAACATGTGAACGCACAATCACATTGCTAGCTAAATCTGGATGCTCCTGCATCAACTGTCTATCACATCATCTTTAAAAGAAAATTCTAAGGTTCAAGCAATGGAATATCACATCGAGAATCAACAACAAGTTCTCAAACTCTTAAAGGAGAACCTCACTTTGGTGCAAAATAGAATGAAACGGCAAGAAGATCAACATCGCAGCGAAAAAAGTTTTGATGTAGGTGACTAGGTATCTCTATGAATACAACCATACAAACAAATGTCCCTCAAGCAAGCTAAGAAGGATAATAAATTATCACCAAAGCATTATGGTCTGTACAAGGTGTTACAAAAGATTGGTACTATGGCATACAAATTGGAGCTTCCTGCATCTTCCCAAGTGCACCCAGTTTTCCATGTTTCATTCTTAAAGAAGGTTAAAGGTGAGAAGATCCCAGTTTAAACAATATTGCCAGAACTTGATGAGGAAGGAAAAATAGTATTCGAATCAGAAGCAATCACAAAAAAAAGAAATCTACAGCTACGAAATCGATCAATTTTAGAGTATCTCATCAAGTGGAAGAACTTACCCGCTGAATATTCCACATGGTAGGATGAGAATTTTATACAGAAGTATCCAGAACTACTCAAGCGTTGAGAACAACACTTTTTGAAGGAGAGGAGCATGATAGGTCCCTATACTACTAGTATAACCCCTTACTATTATTAGTGCAACCCTCTTATTGTATTATTGTGCCCATATAGTCCCCATGTTGTTATTATTATGCCCCATAGAAGCCCATTATTATTATTGTGGTGCCCCTACAATATTAATGTTATGTAGGCTCTGATTATATTGGGGCCCCTTAGACTCCTATATATTGAAAGGAGGTATTGTAATTTGTATCATCTAAGAATTGTTCATTTATGTAATGTAAAGGAGGTTGCACCCTCGAAGAGGCTGATTTTCAATTCATTGATTTATCTTTTCTATCTTTTGTGATCTGGTTTCATAACAGATTAACTTTTGCTTGTTTCTCTTGTTCCTGCATAATTTTTTCATTGTCTACTTTACAACTCCTTATTTCTGCCTTCAAGATTATCAGTGTGGTTGCTAAGTCAGAGTAATTCCCAGCACGATGTTACTCATATGATCCATAAGGAGAATCTCGTGAACTGTATTCTAACATCTTGCTAGTCATCTTGATCTCTTTCCTATAACGCATCTTATGTCAGCTAAACCAAATAATAAACAAACCAATGTACCTTAGCATAATTCGGGGAGGATATCTCATTTGCAAGATAAACCAATTTAGCGTGATACATGTATAAACATAAACATAACATCATATAGACATATGTAATATAGATATAACAACATATAAACATAATTCTAACCATAATACAATCATCAATGCATGACCATATAAACTACACATCATGACCTCATGTACGACAACAACAACCATATCAATGTAGGCATAATGATATATAAGCACTGACATGCATAACCTACTCATGACGACACATTCCATGACAACACCATCAACCTTCACATGGCAACATCACTACAACCATGACAACACCATGCATATACAACAAGCACATAGACCACACATATGAGTAACATATATGCAACCAACATCAATGCATGACCAACACACCACCCATCTAGTCCGAAGGGTGAACCATGCTCTAATACCACTATGTAACCACCCTCCTCCCACATCCACCCAAGTAACCGACCAACCAGGGTAAAGATGTGACGAAGAGTTACTATGATATGATTTAACTCCCCATGTGTCAGTTAAGGAAGTGGAACCGAAAAAACACACTACACAAACCTTCTAAACATATTGCAAAACCCCAAGGAGCGATCGAAACCTTCCAGGTGACTCGCCCCTAAGACAACCTGAACTTTTACTGCATTAAACCCTTAGTCATTCCCATAACATGGTCATGTGTGACTAGAACCCTATAGTCGCTCCCATAGCATGGGCATGTCTGCAACTAGGGAATTTCTCAAGTAGTTTTGTGCCTACGACTTCAAATTTTGTGCCACTTTTTTAGGGCCAGGGCTCAGGTCACTGCCCAAAACTCCATAAAACTTTCAGAAATGAAATATAACATCGAAACCATTATAAAAATGAAATTACTTGAACAAGGACTTGACTATACCCCTACTAGCCATGATAAGAATTTCGTCAAACATGTCACAAATATGCATTCTACAGGTCTAAACAAGAGATTTGAGCATAGGGGTCTCATACATATTTGAGGATCACTAAGAAGCATTGATGCTTCATCACAGTAACTGCATCACCATCTATTAAGCCATAAATTCATTGTAAATTCAGTGATTACCCAAAACATGATGAGAGCCATACATTTTCACTGTCGTAAAACTCATTCATAACCAACATATAATCAATGGAAATATCAAGGATATAACATCCATATAAGCCACATATAAACAAGTATATTTACCCATAAAATACCAAGGAGAAAGAGAGCTCTTCTTGAGATTTCATAGGCGAACCAGGTATGGGGCTTCCACTAACCACTCAACCGTAGACTAGGCTGAACCAAATCTTTCTTTCAACCAGTCACCCCCAATCCATATTCCAAGCACGAATGTAGGATCTCATAAAAAAAATTAATCAAAACTATCTAAGGCTTCCAAAGGCCAAACCACCTCAACCCTCAAAAAATGATTCTACCTCACGGTCGTACATCACTAATTGTAACCACATTGGTCTCTACCCAAGCTATCTAGGGCTCTAGAGTGTTTGTTCCAATTAGGGCTTCCAGGATGAGTAACTCAACCCACAGTTGTTCCCGGGCTTCCAAAGCATTTGTCCAATAGGGCATCCAAGACTAGTAAATCAAACCACCAAGGAATTCCAAAAAATTTTCCAACCAAGGCTTCCAGGACTAGTAACTCAACCCAAGTTGTTACAGGGCTTCTAGAGCATTTGTCCAACCAAGGCTTCCATGAACTAGCAACTCAACCCACAACCAAAGGAACATGAGAACCAACCAAAAAACAAAATAAAGGAACCCACAACACCATGGTTATCCAGAAAACGGAAAGGCTAGGGAAATCCATTGTCAATCTAGGCAATCCTCCATGCCAATGACAAATCATAAACAAGAAACCACATGCATATGCCATGCATGCCAAAACTAGTGAGAAAAACATGCATGCAACAAATTTCAAGAAAAACCTATTGTAGTTGTTGATCCCAATGTCCTCTTTCACTTTCCTACTCTTTCTTTTCCTTCTTGCTCCAAACTCCAGGTGCGCCAGACTCTTCCAAGAGCGCTCCAAGAAAACTCTAAGTTTCCAAGAGTATGAGAGAGAGATAATAGAGAGAGATCTCCAAAATTAAACTGACAAAAGGTCTAACACTGACCAAAACTACCAACTGGTCCTCAGAAGCCTTTTTATTATTGAGACCTCTATTTTCTTCATTTTCCATTATTTTCCTTCATTTTCCTCCTCACATGCAGCCTATGACCTTTCACCTCCCTTTTCTCCTAATTTCCATTATTTTCATAAATAAAATGTCAGTTAATACCTCTTTGTCTTTCCAAATCCTTTGCCATTGCCTTTGCTAATTTCCTTAGCCTCTAATTAATCACAAGTGATCCCTATCACTATGTTTCCCAACATTCGGCTTGGAAGACGTGTCCCATGACCAAGGTATTATTTTAACTTTATTAATTTTTACATGTATTTTTTACCAGAGTTGTTACATTCATGCATGGAGAAATCTACCTCTACCTCATAGAGATTTTTAACTTGAACACCAATTTATTTTACTTGTCTAGTAGCAACTTGCTTCAGATAAGCTTTCCCCTGACTGAACACCATATCATATCCTTTGTCCCCAAATAAAACTACATAAACTATTTTTTATTAAAACCAAGCATATACATTACATTCTTTAGGTGAAGATGAGAGCATGAATCCCTCTTAAAGGTGACATTTCCAATCCCTTTGGTACTATATCTTCGATCATCACCAAGATGTATCGGTAATTGTAGGTCCTTCTCCTATAGGCTTATGAATAAATCCTTATTTCTTGTCATATGATATGAAGCACTAGAATCTAGGTACAACTCACTCCCTCTTACTATGCTTTCCATGCAAGCAATGAGGGATAAATCCAACTCGAATTGTGATGTGAGATAATCTCCTCCTGTTGTTGATGTAAGTTCATTACTGGATTTCTTAAGTGGACACTTGGTTGCATAATATCCATATTCATGGTAGTGAAAGCATTAATTTTACTAAGGTGCTTCTTCTTTCCATGGTTATAGCTAAATTCTACCTTTCCTTGAGCCTTCTTTCATCTGGCATTCTTTCCTTTTCCTAATAGAGCACAATCTTCTTCCTCAAATCTGGACGAGACTCCATCTCTAATGTTTCTTCTAATCTCCTCATGCACCAAGTCATACCAAAGTCTCTCCCAATTTTCAAGCTTGTCTCTTTCATTAATTGAATCCTAACAGTTGTGTCAGGACTTTGGAACACCAAGGGCTCACAAGTTCAGATCGTGGCACAGTATCTCTTACTCCTCCAAGTTCATATTTGACCTGAGTGAATTTGGATAGGTATTGAACAATGGTTTTATTTTTCTGCATTTGAATGTTCCTAAGCTTATCTTTCAATGCCAATTTCCTGGCATCACTACTGCTTTCGAATAGCTCTGTGAGGGTTTTCCAAACAGCATAAGTAGCCTACATTCCATGCAAACTCAAAACCACATGGTCTCTAGCTCCCTCCAGGATAAGTCTTCTAGATTTTGTTGTATCTTTCTTCCACTGAGTCAGTTGTTGTGCATCTAATGTTGTTGGTTTTGGAATATCAGTTTGTGTGTATTCTAATAGTCCATTGTCATCCATCACAACTTCCATTTTATCTTTACAATAAATAAAATTTGAAGTTCCCTCCAATGCATACTCAAGCGTTAATCCATAGAAAGATATTGTTTTTGTACTAAAGAAAATTCCTACACCACAAATATGTTATTCAAAATTTCTCTAAGAGAAGATTTGGAACCTGGTCTCTATGTAGTTTTCAATAACTCTGATACCATGTAAAAATAACTCGAAAATTTCAGTTGCTAATGAAATCGGATTGAAAACAATAGACACAAATTCCTTCTACTCAATCTATGGAAGGGAAAACATAAACCAGAAACACATGCAATCATTCAATCGCAATGAACACAATATTTTTACTGGGGAACCCAACTAAGAAAAATCCCTCCTCTATTTGTATTATATCATATGAGACAATTGATCTATTACAATGACAATTTCAATCCTTGAAGCTCAACTTGCACTGTAATATTGAATCTCCTCCTCCTGAGACTTCTCTAGAAAACACTGATTCTACACTCGCTCTTCCTGCACTTGCATTCTTGTTCTCACTCGGTTTGCACTCGCGTTCCTGCACTCACGTTTTTGCACTCACTCCTATTTCTTTGTGCAAATATGAGGAAATTAGTTCACCTACTAAATGTAAACTTTGTACACTCAACAGGGTTAAAGCATGAAAATGGGTTACACTTTTGGGCCAAATGTGGCAATGAAATTTCAAGTTTTTCCTCTTTTATTGAATTGCAGCCCTCAAAATTCATATAAGCATTACGAATTTTGATTCGGAGTAAAACGAAATATGTGGAGAATTATGTTGTTGTTCTAATGATATGTTTTGCAATAAAAATAGTGTATATAATCTCTCAATTTTCCATTAAATGCAATATATGTCCTTGCAAATTTTCGCAAAACTTAAGAGGTATGTGTGTATTCATGTAGTATAACTTAGTATAAAATGTGTGTGTGTGTGTGTAAGCATAATCTACATGAAGAGGACTAAGTTTTTCATATTAAAAAATAAAAAAATTTAATGTAAAATTATATTTTTTTTTATTGTTTTTCGAAATTGGTAAAGTAATATTTCAATCGCATTTTGGAGACATGTGTTCACGTAAGATTTTTTTCAACTCTTTAAATAAATTGAAAAACCAAGAGTATTGTTTTGAAGAGGACTCATAAACGAAGATAGTGGTATTTTTGAAATTTTTTCATTGTGTATATTTTGTGTTATTGATTTTTTATTCAGCCCCTTAAAACTTTCCAAAACAAATTCAAGCATTATGTTTAAAAGAAATTAGATTAAAAAAATACCATATGAATTCGAAATATCAAACTCATGTGCCATTGGATAGAGGGTTTCTTCCTAAATCCAACATGATCAACTCCACCACTTAAGGATAAATTCTTCTTGGAGTACGCTAGGGTACAAAATGGTGTTGTAGAGAAATATGCAAAAGAGGAGCTAAAACTCTACTTTTTAGGCCCTCAACGACTCGATTGAGTGTTTGAAACTCAAATTTCAAATAGCATGATCAAGGGTTTAAGAACCTCAATCAAACCCTTTACATAATTAAGCAAAGGCTCGATCAAGCTATCATAGTTATCTTTAAAAAAACGAAGCCTCTCAATACTTGTCTTTAAGCGAATTATAAAATTTATTTATTCCACAAAAAATAATTTTCATAAATATTCAAATATATTCCAAACTCTAATTTTCCTTAATTATAAATCCAAATTTTATTTTATTTTATGTTACCAACAACAACAACAAAAAAATTATAATAATATATAGATAACTTTCAATAAAAGATTTTAACTTTGTTTTTTCAATTTTGAAATTCTTAAAAATGATAATGTGTTTATTGTTTTGATTTTAAATATGACATATTTTTATACATAATCATATCTTAACTTTTTATGCAGAATTTTCAATAAAAATAAATTGAATTATAACAAGTGCTACTATATCTTAATTTTTTATGTAGAATTTTTCAGTAAAAATAAATTGAATTATAACAAGTGCTATGTAGTAGCACAGAGGGTTCACTCACTAAACCTCACGTTCATTCACGTCATATTAAACAATACCCTTAATTCGACTAATATTGGAAAATACCTCTAAAAATCACATTATTTAACTCCCTACTAATATGGACCCAATACAACTTCCCAATTTAAAAAACCCTACTTTGAATCGCTAGATATTGTAGGTATTCATTTTTTCAATAACATTTTTTTATACCCCTTTATACTTTTTCATTAACTTTAAGCTCCATTTTTTATATTTGTCAATATAAAAACCCTTTACCCCCTATATATCCCCCAATATATTAAGTCATTTTTTCCTCAATACATATCCCCCAATATGAACTCACGTGGTATGATATTTCTCCCCCTGTAAAGCCCCTATGCGTAGTAGCTAGTACCTTCCACTTCGTTTAAATATAGTTAATTGGAGTCTAAATTGTTGATAGACTATGTTGATCAATTAAATCCTTCATAAAAAAATAGAAATGAAAGTGAAAATGTTGTGCTAAAATGATGTTTTTGGTGAGCACCCTACCTCATTAGTTGTAATGAAGTTTTATAACTTATTTCTTTGGTGGTGTTTCTTTCAAATTGATATGGAGAAACTTAGTTTCCACTGAATGAGATGTCAATTCCAAGAAGCTTGTTTTGCACAACCATTTGTCTCCTACAAAGTTCATGGCCATTGTAAATGATCGATATAGAGTTGAATGCAGTTGTGTTCGTGGCAGTGAAGGCAAGGGAATATGGAACAAAACTTTTCTTTCTTTTGCAGACTAAAATGGAGTAGGGATGATACGTAATATGTGATTTAGTATTAAACTCATTTTAAAATTAAATTGTGAAGACAATTAAATTAAATACTTATAAATAATAATAATAAGCAATAATAATTGTCTTACTATTAATTTAACAACTAAATTATAACTAGCACATTTGTATAGATTAAATCACTAGAAACTATAGATAGATATCAAAACACTTAGTTTCTAATAAAAATAATTTTAAAGAAAGCAAAATAAAAAATTAAAGGTTAAATTTAAAAAATTGCTTTTGAGGTAAAAGATTGGCAATTTCGCTATATCCCCCAATCCGTGTTTGGCTTGGTTGATATCAAACTCAATAAGAATTATCTCTCTTTTCAATATGGGGAGGAACAAGAATTATCTATCTCTTTTCAGTATGTGGAGGAACAGAGAACAACAAGAAAAAGAGGATGTGATAATCTCATAACTAGTACCTCACGAAAAGGTAGGTTTGGCTAGTGATGCAATGCTATATGATATGAAAACTAATTTCAAAGCTAGAAAGAGAAATAGTTGATGGAAAAGTAAAAAATTAAAAGTCAAATTTCAAAATAATATTTATTTTCTTTTGAAGTAAAAAATGGATAGTTTTCAGCTTGAATATTGGGAGGTTTTTTTTGAGGACACGCGGGAGAGGCGAATTGGAGCTAGGGTTCTGAGATCATCTGCAACGGCAGAACCTCTGGACGGAGATCACCTGCACTGACAGCGGTAGTGCTGCAGTCATGGGCCACAGGCCACGGGCTTTGGCAAATGGGCACAATGAACCCCCCTCCGGGGGTAGGAGGAGCGATTCCTCCAACAAACGACAACCAGCGAGGGAAAATCGAGGGCTCTGAAGGGGAACATAAGCACAATGAAGGAAATGCAGGAGAAAAGCAGCAGGAGCAGGCTGAACAAGTACAGCCAGACAAGCCGAAAGTAAGCTCATCTACATGCAAGCCAGTAGTTGCCCACAGGCCAGAAGTGGAGCTACCCAGTCACCACATCAATGCTAGAATTAAATACATGAGAGATCATGCTCTCATAGGCAAATTTATTAGATTTTGGCCAAACGAGAAAGCTTTAAGAGCCTGGATTAATGTCAAATGGCATCCAAAAGGACAAATAACCCTGCATCTAGGGCCGAAGGGATTTTTTACCGCAATCTTCAACTGTTTGGAAGATCGGAATAGAGTCTTTGATGGAGGGCCTTATTTCTTCAACTCAGTCGGGCTATTTCTCAGAGAATGGGTCGCACGATTCAACCCGAATAAGGAAGATCTAAGCTGGGCACCGGTTTGGATCAAGCTATACTTGGTGCCATGGGAATACTGGGAAGAGGAGTCTCTCAAAGCAATCGGCAAAGTCTTGGGCGAATTCGTCAAGGTAGCTGAAGAAACAAAGACAATAAGGTATACCTCATATGCACGGATTTGCGTCTATATGGATCTGAAACAACCCCTGCCTGATACGGTAAGGCTCTTTCATGAAGATTCGAAATGGATCCAGTTAATTGATTATGAACATGTTCCCTTCAGATGTAGGAAATGTCATGATCTAGGACACCTTTATAGAGATTTCCCTTTTAAACAGTAAACCTCCGGGTCAAGTCAACCAGGAACACCAATCCTCAGACGGATTCATTAAGGTGCCAAATAGAAGAAGAGGAAATAAAAAATCTGCAGCCCCTATAAAGTTATCTCCAGGGGATCAATCAAAACCCTCTACTAGTAACAGCTTTGAAGTTTTGGCCAATGAAGAGTCGCAGGATCCGGAGAACTTAAACTCCAATAAAAAAGGTTCCATTCTGGAAAAGACTGAAGGCTCCCATTCGAAAGCAGGAGAAAAGAAGGTGGTACAAGAAGGCAACAACATCCAACCTGCCTCAAAAACCTGGAGCATCCCTGAAATGGAAATAGACGACACGGATCCCAGTACAGGAAAAGAAACTGAAGGAGATGAAAGCCATCAAGAACCTCAATTCATGGAAGAGGATACGGAATCAATAGACATTGGTGAGCTCGACATTCTGGGGCTGGAACAGGCATGCAAAACAGGCAATTTCGACAAAATACCTGACAGACAAGTGGACAATCTAGTGGCGGTTCTCAACAGAGCTCAAAAGAAATACTCACTAGGGGTTCAAATAGGTAGCCAATGGGATGGGAAGTTCATCACCAAAGACAGTAAAAAACGAGGATGGAAGACCATATTAGAAAGAACCATCAAGATTGGAGAAGTCTTGGTTGAATCAGGCAGATATGCCAAGCTAACCAAGTATTTTAACACCAACCCCAAACCTTCCCAATGAAGTTGATGTCATGGAATATCAGAGGGCTCAATAGCCCAAGGAAAGGACGACTATTAAAAAACATGCTAATGGAGGAAAAAACCACAATACTATTTTTGCAAGAAACTAAATCTAACTCAACAGTTATGGAAAAAATTGCAGCAAAGGTCTGGCCTGGAGGCTTGGTAACAGTTTTTGATGCTCAAGGAGCGTCTGGAGGACTTGCAGTGCTCTGGGACGCGCGAACCATACAACTAAAGAACATACATGCAAACAAAAACTTCATTCAGGCCATCTTTCACATAATTGGCACCAATATCCATGGTCACATGACAAACGTGTATTTTCCTCAAGAAACTCAGCACAAGATTGAAATCTTGGATACCATTACGCAGCTCAATACAGACAGGGCGCACCTGTTATGGATATCTGGAGGAGATTACAATATGATCGCAAGCATGGAGGAAAAAATGGAGGACGATGCAGAATAAACAGAGATGGCTCCATATTAAAAGACTTCATTCAAAATAATTGGCTAATAGATCTTCCCTCAAACAATGGCGTATACACCTGGAACAATAAAAGGGCCGATCCAATGCAAATAGCTTCTCGTCTTGATCGATTCTTGATTTCGGATAATGTTGTTCATCTCGGAGGAGAATTCATTGCATCAATCCTTCCTTACTCTGGCTCTGATCATTGGCCAATAGCCCTCCACTGGAATCGTCCTGGAAGCAACACCAGGAGACCCTTCCGGTTTGAGGCTTTTTGGCTTTCACATCCGGACTTTTATGAACTTGTCAATGCATCCTGGTTAAAATTTAATCCAACGGATGGCACTAAAATGTCAATCTTCCAAAGCAAGTTGAAACACCTCAAGGGGGAAATTAAAAGCTGGAATAATTCTGTCTTCGGCAATATCTTCAAAGCTAAGGACCGCCTCAATCAAGATATGAAAAATATTAAGCAAAGAATGATAGCTGAAGGATATTCTGAAGAGCTCGCCCAGAAGGAGCAGTACATAGAAAATCAAATTCTTGAGAGGGACTTACAAGAGGAGACTCTTTGGAGGCAAAAATATAGAGTTAGATGGCTAAAGGAGGGTGAAAAAAATACAAAATTATTTCACAAAACTACTATGCAAAGAAGAATGAGCAATCAAATCTCCCATATCAACAATGAACAAGGAAGTAAAATTGAAACACATGAAGATATCAAACAGGAATTTCTCAAATACTTCAAGAAGATGAATCAAGAACCTAATGTAAACAAAACAGAGGCTATTGATAACATCACCAGAAATATTCCCAACCTAATCACGGAAGATCACAATCTTCTCCTTCTCAAACCAATTAGTCTTCAAGAGGTTGAGAATGTAGTGCATCAGCTAAAAGCTGGGAAAGCACCAGGTCCGGACGGATTTACCTCAAATTTCTTTCAGCATTTCTGGGATCTTGTCAAATGGGAAGTTTGGCAGGTTGTGGAAGAATCTCGCATGCTAAGATGGATGTTTCCAGGTATGAACGCAAATTTCATTGCACTAATACCCAAAGCAGAGGAGTCTAATACTCCAGATAAATACAGACCAATTTCTTTATGCAACATCATCTACAAAATTGTCTCCAAGGTTATAGCTTCCAGATTGAAGCCTCTGCTTCCCCTTATTATATCTCCAGAACAATCTGGATACGTAGAAGGCAGACAGATCACAGACGAGATTATTTTAACCCATGTTATAATCCACTCTCTTAAGCAATCAAAAAAACCAGGTATGCTTCTCAAAATTGACTTGTCTAAAGCTTTTGATAGTATCAGCTGGGATTATATGCAAAAAATTCTAAAGGCCTTTGGTTTTGCCCCTTCCTGGATCAGATGGGTCAGCAGTCTTGTGCCATCCTCATTCTTTTCTATTCTTATTAATGGAATTCCGTCGACCACTTTCCATCCTTCCAGGGGTATCAGACAAGGTGACCCTCTTTCGCCCTTTCTTTTTGTCATTCTAGCGGAGGGTCTGGGTCGCAGCATTAAATTAGCTATCCTCTCTCATAGCCTCCGAGGTCTAGCCTTCCACCATATCGCTGCCTTTTCTCACCAACAATTCGTTGATGACAACATGTTATTTGGCCATCCTTCTGTTCAAGAAGCCCAATCGTTCAAGTCAATTCTCTCAAACTTCTTAGAAGCCTCGGGAGCTCTCATCAACAAAGTCAAATCTGAGATTTTTTTCTTCAACACGCCTCCTTCCACCCAACGAGCTATTGCCCGCATCCTAGGCTTCACCATCACTTCTCTTCCGTCTAAATATTTGGGGGCTCCTTTATTTGCTTTGGCTCTTAAGCATTCCTCTTGGAGCTGCCTTTTAGAAAAACTTGAAGCTAAACTTTTCCTGTGGAATCATAGAGCTCTTAATATGTCTAGTAGGTTGGTTCTAATTAAAGTTGTTCTTCAATCCATGCCTACTTATCTTTTCTCCATTCTGGCGGCACCTAAGTGGGTTCTTAAGGCAATTAAACAGCTTCAACACAATTTCTTATGGGGAAATTTGGGTCCAAACAGGAAATGGGCGCTTGTTAAATGGGAGAAAGCATGTCTTCCAAAAATGGCTGGAGGCATTGGGCTGAGAGACCCAGAACATAGCAATATGGTTATGGGAGCTAAAATCTGGTGGAGATGGCTCTCAAATCCAAGCACTCCCTGGGCATCTCTATGGACAGAAAAATATGCAGGTAATGTACCCATAGAGGAACGAATTAGAATGTCAGAAGTGAGCAAAGGGTCAGTTATTTGGAACTCGGCCAATCTCCAACAACATCTAATTCAAAAGCATAGCTTTTGGGATGTGAAGAATGGTAAAACAGAAAGGTTTTGGGAAGACTCATGGCAACAGCTACCAAATCTCAGAGACAACACCCCGGGGCTCCTAAACCAAGATATAAACCCCTTTGATAAGGTTAGTCAATTTTGGGACGCTCACAATGGACAAGAACACAGGAAATGGAAAGAGGTCTGCCACATCTTATCACACAGTCCAGAGCAATCTCATCTTACACTTTCATCAAAACTTCAAAAACGGCAAATACTCTTTTCAGAAGATATGGACATTCTTAGATGGGGGTACGAGGAAAAAGGCATTTTCACTACACAAGAAGATTACAAACTCATCATCAAAGACATGGTAGTTAAAGATAAGTTATGGAATAATATCTAGAACTCCTCAGTATGGCCGAAGGTCTCTACCTTTTTATGGCTGCTGTCTCACAACAGAATTTTAACCTGGGACAATCTAAGAAAAAGGAACTTCGCGGGGCCATCCATATGCCCCAACTGCAAACAAGAAGAGGAAACAACATTACATCTCATGCAAACCTGTCGGCTCGGAAGGAAATTGTGGGAAAATATCACATTTCGGTGTCAAAAAGAAGGTAGAGTGCATGGGGATATCACAGGCACCCTTCGCACCTGGAGCCAAGAGCCATATCAAAGTAAACTTTTAAATACATGATGGCAACTCATCCCAGGTCTTTTAATGTGGAATATCTGGAAGGAGAGAAACAGAAGGATATTTAAAGATCAATCAATGTCGATTGAGTAGATATAGACAGGATTGCATAATAACCTTAGAGACGCTCTATCTGTCAAAGAATGGTCTAAGGAGGATTTCCCATCAAACCCGCAGGAACAAGCTATTTGGGACAATTGGCAGATTCAATTAAATCAGCCGCTCTCTACCAAGGATAGCATTCCTAAGCATCAGACGCCTGCAGCTATATGGAACCCACCGCCAATCAATGTGTTTCAACTTAAATTTGACAGTGCTTCAAGAGGCAATCCAGGGAAAACGAAATATGGTGGAGCCATCAGAGACTACCAAGGTACCCCTCTCATAATTTTTTATGGCTCAATCGGATGGAACACCAATAATGCAGCTGAACTAGAAGGATTATGGAGAGGTCTTAATCTGGCACAAGAACGAGTTTTCGTTCCTCTTATTGCGGAAGGAGACTCCCAAATCATCATCACTATGGCCTCAAAACTTCTGCAAGGATCCCCTGTTCACAAAGTCACTAGCAACTGGAGACTGGCTCCTCACCTGGATCTTCTCAATCAATGGATTTCTCTTCACCAAGCAATTTCCTTCAAACACATCAGAAGAGAAGGGAACAAGATGGCAGACTTTCTAGCTAATTTGGGAGTGGACAATGGAAAAGATTTCTTTGAGGGCTTGTTACCCAGCATAGTTTCTGAAAGCCAGCTCTCAACATTCCGAGATATTGTCAACAATGATATGCAATCGAAAGAAGACTCACACCTGGATGCGAGTGACTTAAACATGTCTTAATGAAGAGTTATGAGCGGGAGGCAGCTGGCAATACGACCAGCGATTTAAGGAGGTTAACAGTAGGTGAAACTCAGGCATTAATAGCTCTGAGTACTGGAGGACTGCAAAGAATTAATTGCAGGATGGAGCGTATCAATTTAGGCATAAATGTGATGGAGCGAGGCAGATTTGGAACAGGGATCTGTTGCAGACTGTTCATTCCTCTGTGTTCCAGAGCGGCAAAAGGAATATGGAAGCCCCCTGGGTTAGGTATGTGGGATCTATTATGTTTGAGCCTGATGAAGTCTGGTCCATTACGTTGGTTCTCTTCGTCTGTGTCTGGTCTGAGAATCTAGCTTCGTCTGTCTATGTTTGGTGTCTTAGTTTCACTTATCCGGTCAGCAACTTGTTAGCGCAGTGTGTCTCTTCTGGTCGTGATTGGGTTTCATGGGTTGGCTATTCCGTCGATTGTCTGCTCTGTTTGAGGGTTGTTCTCAGTGTCGATTTCTGGTTCTAGAACCTAAGTCAATTAGCCTGCAATTGGCTTCCCCACATCTACCCTCAGTGTCTCAGTTTGGTCAGCCAACAAGTTTACTCTACAATGCCTGGCCGTCGAGGCATCCCCAGACGCGGCAGCAATTCAGGGTCCAGGGGAGGCTCTTGCAGTCGAGGAGGTTCTGTCCCGCAATGTTTAGATCCTTTGGCCTTTGTTCCGCCCCCCTCTCCACCCTCTGATAATTCTGGCCCGTCATTGAATAGCTTGTTCCATTCTGCACGTTTTCAATTCAGAAGCAGGCTTAACAAGCCGCTTATCTCAGCCATTGTAACCGTGCTTTTCGAGGCGGAGGAGCAAGTCAGTTCGGACGAACCATCCATGGAACCGTCACACTCCCACGCTCCCAGTGATAGTCATGGAAGCCCAACAGGGGATGTACTCAATGCCTCTGGAATGATGAGCGCGGAAGGCCAGCCTTCGTCTACTCAGGAGCCCATAATCGGATGCGAGCCGGCGCGCTTCTCCGGAAATGTACTCAGCCTTGTTCTCCCTCCAGGCCGCAGCACGATGGAAGCAGAGGATAATATAATGGTGACCTGGGTAAATCAAACAAGCGCAAAGGATTCCGGCTCTCCTACACAGGACTAAATTCTTCATGATTTCAGTTGCTCTTCAGAAAGATAAGCTTTATGGTTGTTTTATGTATGAGTTTTCCTATTTTGCATGGTCTCTTCCATCAACCAGCCTGAAATACTCAGTCTCCGGGACTTTTTGGTTCTAAATGGATATGTAAAGGTCATTAGACAAAATAGTATTTTTGTAAGGGTTCAGCTTCTTCTGAAGCTTTATCCTGATCTAGCTTAGCGTAGGGATAAATTTTCTAAATTCACCAGTGCACATACTGATATGATATGTATTTTTGTAAAAGTCATGCATCAGGACACCTGTAATAGACTTTTTGGCAGAGGGCGGGCTACTACCCCCTCATAGGTTCAAACCTCTCTGTAAATATTTTTCCTTTTATTTCAATAGAATAGTCTTTACTCAAATAAATAAATAAATAAATAAATAAAATGGATAGTTACAAAGCTAGAAACTCTGGCTATTTAATTGTTTTTGTAGTAAAAAACACAAAATTTCAAAGTTAAAAAAGTAATGGTGAAATTTAAAAACTCAATGTTTAAATTGCTTTCTTCACAGTCCAGAGAATATGTACAAAGTTAATGCTTAAATCCTAGTAACTATAGATAGATATCAAAACACTTAGTTTCTAATAAAAATACTTAGTTCCTAAGACATTTCATATCATAAAAATTAAAAAAATCATTACTAAAATTTAAATTTTAAAATAAATTAAATATATCATGAAGTATTTTCAAATATTTTTCAAATATTATACCTTTGTCTATGATTTGTGATTGCTATTAAATTGGTTGAATTTTACGCATTCACTTTGAATAAAACTATGAATAAAGTTGCAGTAGATTAAACGGCTTTAACAAAATTCACACATTAACTTTTTGCATGGTAACTGAGACCAATATTTTGTATTTGGTTCAAGGAAAGAAGGTAGAACAACTTTAACAAACCAATTGAAATAGATGAGAAATTGAATACTAACCTCCCAAGAAATGTTGAGCAATCTCTCATTTTGTAGTGACTTGAAGCGGAATTTGGAACTTCAAAGTGGGATCATAGTAATACCCCCGCTACTGCACACTGGTAAAATTAGTTTGGATCCCATACCCCTGACCTCTACACCATAGAATTTGAATACCCTAAAATGAAATGAGGAGCTCTAGTGCATTGCATTAGATTTGACGCCAACTAAGTGAACACCTCAGGTAGAGTTTCAAATCCTTTGACCTGCAAGAACATATGCACATAGAGATTAATCATAGACATACAAAAGGAGAAAAAAAAAACTTTTTGAATTCTTCAATTCAAGAAGATCAATTTCTTGAATATTTTAATTCAATTTCTTATAATAAGATCAATTTATTGAATTTTTTAATTCAATTTCTTATAATAAGATTAATTTCATGATATCTTGATATACCTTGCAAGCAAGAATTATAAAAACATGCCTAAATCGAAAAAATTCAACAAAGTTAGGAAAGAAACAATCACAAGATTTATGATGTTAATCAGCTTGAAGATGAGAAATCACATCTTCTGAAAGTTTTCAAAAAGAATGGTTATAGCAAACATCATGGTATTAGAACTTTTCAAAGAGCTAGTAAGGGTTCTAGAATTAAAAAAGTTATCGATAACCCGGTATCCTTGGCTAAACTTCATTTCATCCAAGGGACCACTGATAAGATTGCTCATATTCTTAAAACGCATAAGGTCTTAGCTACCTTTAACCCCCTTTGTGCCATTAAGAGCTCCCTTAGATCTATTAAGGGCCTTGTTGACCCCAAGGACATGAAAGGGGTTTATTCAATCCCTTGCTCTTGTGGGATTCCCTACATTGGGGAAACTCGTCGCTCCATTAAGCTTCGGATTCAAGAGTATGTTGCAGACATTAGACACATGTGTTCCCGCTCCAGAATTATAACTGAGCATGTAGAGAAAACTATGCACCATGTCTGCATTGAGGACTCCCAAGTCCACGCTAGGATAGATCACTTTCATCATAGGAAGTTGCAAGAGGCCATTGAAATTGAGAAGCATGCAAAGAATCTCAATAGGGATGATGGTTGGAAATTAAGTACGAGTTGGGTTCCTACCCTTTCTTCTTGGTGTCTCAGTTTATTTATTTTTATTTTTATTTTAGTTTTATTTAATTTTTTTCCATTTATTTATTGATTTTTATTGAGCTTGTTAAATTCTTTTCTTATTTTAAGTTCTATCGTTTTTCTATTATCTGTATCTTTGTGACTTTACATAGGTCTTTTCTTTCTTGAATTGTTGTGATGTTTCCAGTTTAATCTTTTAGTTTAATTTTATTAGTATTATTTTTTCTAAATATGAAGACTTTCATAATAGAAATTTGACAATTAGTTACTTTTGGGGTCATACCTTATTTCTTTTTATGTCCTTTTCATAACCATTATATATTTTTCCTTTGTCTTAGATTTTTGGTATTAATAATACTAATTATATATATTCATTTCTAATTAATATTTTTTTTTCTTTTCATTTCACAACTAAGTAACTAATTCCAATATTATTTTGACCATACTCTTCTCTAACGTTCATCTTAAAACTCAAATTATGTAATAAATTAATTTATTTCCTAACTCTTATTTTTGGGACATGATGCATCTCTGTTATTTATACCTTATGGGAGATTTGATTTTCCATCCTTGTCTTGAGGATTGAACCATAGTAGATGGTTCAAAAAGTTGTCTCAAAATCAATGATGTGAATAATCCAAAATATATTCTAAATAACCATATGGATCACAGAAGTCTAAAATCTATGATCCTAAAAATTAGTAACTATATATCAATAAAACTTTAATTATTTTTTACTAATTTAATTATATTCATTGAAATGGAAGTTTTATTGTATAGTTGTTGCTTCCATAATAATAATAATAAATAATAATAAGAATAAAAAAATAAAATAAAAAAATTATAGAAAAGTGTAGGGAAGAAAAAAATAAAGTCAAATATAAAATTAACGAGAAAAATAAAGACTATGATTATATGGAATTGAAATTGAAAAAAAAAGTATAAATCAAATGTAAAATATAGCAAAAAGTTAAAATAATAAATAAATATATATATAAAAATGTTTTTTTTAATTATTTTTTCCTCTTTAAAATTTGTCATCTTAAATTAAAAATATGGTAAAACACTATAAATCATAAAAATTGAAATAATGAAAAAATAAATAAAAATAAAAAGTTTAATAAAAAAATACACAAAACTAAAAACAAAAAAAAAAAAACTAATAGAAAATTGAAATTACTAAACCGCCCAATATAAAATAAATAAATTTAAATAATAATAAATAAACATAAATTGAATTTCCAATGTTAAACTATAAAAAATTGGTCAAAGACAAATTAATATCAATCAAAGTAAATAATAAATAACCGCACATAGATATCATGCTTCCATTACAACTATATTAATTATAACTTACAACTATTATTATAATAAATAAACAAGAAACTAAACTATATTTTATAATATTATTGTTTTAAAAATAATTTCATAGGCACATTTAAATCTAGATTACTCAAACTCAAATAATCCGCACTTTTGCAGACTAACATAATTGAGTGCAATCACATTTTACGGGTTGAGATAGATTTATAACTGCAGATACCATTGCTTCCATTACAACTATATTAATTATAACTTACACCCACTACAACTATTGTAGTCATTTACTGACAGATATCATTGCTTCCATTACAACTATATTGCTTCCATTACAACTATATTAATTATAACTTACAACTATTACTGCTTTATATATATAAGTTTGATTTTAATTGTCGAAGAGTTCTTATTTCAACTTAAGGTAGATAAGGATCTGTTGACTTTTTTTTAATTGAATGATTGATTCTCAAGGGAATATGCTTAGCATATGCTTAGTCTTAATGCTTATCAAAGGGTTGTAGTGTATTAAAGAGTTTGTTAGGTTGCATTGACTTTTAATAAATGAAAAAAAATAGATTCGCCACCAATTTCCTAGGGATTTGAGATTAAGGCAAGTCTAATAAGTTCCTCCATGATAAGTTTCTCATTATTATTTATAACATTCATTTATATATGAGCAAATTTTATTTAGCAAAATGGTTCAATCATTTTAATAAATTAAAAAAAAAAAAAATTCTTGCCACATGACTCCCCACCCATCAATTTCCTAGGAATTTGACATTATTG
This sequence comes from Pinus taeda, assembly GCA_000404065.3. NCBI lineage: Eukaryota > Viridiplantae > Streptophyta > Pinopsida > Pinales > Pinaceae > Pinus > Pinus taeda. The sequence continues at coordinate 81,938 of APFE030740573.1, read as the reverse complement.
TAATTCTAATAAGTTCCTTCATGATAAGTTCCTCATTATTATTTATAGCATTCATTTATAACTACTTTTTTTCTTAACTTAAAGTTAACCCATAACCTTTTTATACATGGTTAATCCCGTAAATGTGTTCATTAATAAGGCATTATTCATGTTGCAATAGTTTTTTTGGTTATATTTATGAAGCCTTCTACTATATCAACCACATCAATATTTTTAATGTGGTTGTACTAGTATATATGATTATGAGGGAGGAATGATGTTTATTAACTCTTTAGTGAATTTTATAAAATATACATTCTCAGCTTCAAATTCATATTTTTGAGTTACACGTATTCATATAAAAAAATTATAATATTTGTTAAATCAAATTGATAAATTTTCTTATGTTTAATCAATTTATATTTAAGTTATAACATTGAAAATTTAAATCATATTAAAAACTAATTTTTAAGTTACCAAATTATAAATATAAGAATATTACAATTTCAATTGCAAGTGTGATAGAAAAATCTCAAATCTATACACGAAAACGGTAGAAATATAATGAGAAATTAATCCACACCATTGTTAATTACTTATTCAAATGTAATTAGTAATTAAATTTGTTTTTTTTAAACTATCAAATATTTACAATTTTAAAGTTTGCATATCATTATTGATATATACATACATTTTAAAATTTTCATCTTTAAGGCTCAATCGAGCTCCTAAACTAGGGGTACACAAGAGCTGGATCAACGGTTATTCATAATGCTTGATTGAGTTGTTTTTTTAGCACTCGAGGAGCTCGATTGAGCGTTTAAAAATGGCTTGATCAAGCACTTAAAAAATTGCTCGATCGAGCATCCTTTTTTCACCAAAACGCGCCCTCATTTCGCCAAAAAGTGCAACCCAACTCCATGCTTTCACCCAACGATATGCAACAATAAATACAATTATGTATTTTCCCTCCACTCAACTAGGCAATTGGAATTGCATGCATGACTAGGACTACTTTTAGTAAATTGACTAGTGAACAAAGAGATCAGTGAGTTAACAACAATTACAACTACTCAATTGAACGATCGAGCATCCTTTTATCACCAAAACACGCCCTCATTTTGCCAAAAAGTTTAACCCAACTCCATGCTTTCACCCAACAATATGCAACAATAAATACAATTATGTCTTTTCCCTCCACTCAACTAGGTAATTCAAATTGCATGCATGACTAGGACTATTTTTAGTAAATTGACTAGTTAACAAAGAGAACAATGAGTTAACAACAATTACAACTACTCAAGTGAACTCATAATGACACTATTAATAACTAGAGCTCAGTTTAACTAATTATAACTCGACTAGATTACTATATCTTGGCAATAAACTCATGCACAACTCTACTTCTTGCCCATAAACTTGAATTGACTAACTCAACTACGTGACTTGGCTATGTCACTCCTGCTAGTGGAAATTCAAGTCATTGTGCTACTATGGAAATTCAATTTTTTCCATTTGATTAAGGCACAAGTCAAATGAAGTATTTTCTTGCTACAATTTAACACTCCATCGATCATTGATAGGCCATCTGCTAGGGAAATTAAAATGTCATATTGGGAAGGATAGAGGAATGAAGGGAAAAATCTGCGGTGAGGAAGAGAATTTAATGGAGAAATATGGGAGTAGATAGCGAGGTCTTGGAAAAGAAATCCTATTTAATCACCCTTCGTCGAGCAATTAGGAATCTTTCCTGCATTTCAGGCGAATATCCTACTCCCACTCCCTATCCAAGTGTTTGGTGATGGATCCACTAGGTGAACAACATTCAGAATCAGCGGAGGAACAATGGAGGAAAGCAGCGGAGTTCCTATTTAAATTACTCATGGGTAGACTCGACTTGTTGGTACCTCGAATTGAGTTATTGGAGGAAGACAAGGTGGTAGATTCGGCATGGATGGAGGCTCGTCTAAAAATCCTGGAAGCGACAGTGGACATGAAGATAATTAAAATGGAAGCGGATATGATGAAGAGTGGTTTGGAATTGGTGTGCAGCAGTTTGTTCAGGCAGCTTAACAAAATATTGAATGGGTTGTCAACCACACATCCCTCAGAGCAACAAAGGAACCCAGCCAAAGGCGCAAAGGAAATAAGGCTAGCAAGGGGAAGCGACTATGCCACAAAAGAGCCAGACCATCCAACAACACATAAAAATGTCTTTCCATACACTGCAAATATGCATTTTTGCTTGGGAAATTTTGTAAAAATTATGGGTAATTTCAATGCAATATTATAGCCCATAGAAATAGCAGAATCAAACAAGTCTTTGTTTGAATATTTTTTTTCAGGACAAAAAAAGCTTAATTGTATTTATATAAGAAATATAAAAGAGTCCAAAATATATTAAGCCAAAGGATAGCATATGTTCCAAAGATAAGGAAATTGAACCATCGGTGAAGCCATATCTTGATATAGTGAGATTAGGCCTGAGAAACCATGACGATAGAGCAAAAAATGAAAGACAAGCACCAAAGTGCGACCATATACAAAAGCAGGATCGGAATAATGGCCCTCTGCCTGTAAAGACGAGAAACTGTATGTAATCTGAAGTAATCCGTGAGATTGAAATGAGGCCTGTTCAACCAAAACACATAGCATATAGCACATAGCAACTAGCATCTTATATAGAAAAAAAGTAAAAACAGAGAGACGTATGAAGGAAACACTAGAAATTGGGAGGGAAAAAATCCTGAATGGAAAAGAATTTTCCATCGAAGGAAACCTGAAGATGCCACATCCCTTGTTATAGACATTTTTGGGCACTTCAACCCCAATCACAAATGTCCATAAACTGAGGGCTCTTAAGTCCCTAAAAGTTGCTTCACTACCTAAAGGAACAAGGTCAGCTGATTACATCATCTCCCAGAAGTTCTCCACTGAAAACTGCTCATAAATGGTCAAAACTGGACCATACTGAAAACCCATTGCAGAGGGTGCGATGCATATCACCTTCCCAGTGTATAGGGTGCGATGCATATGTTTTTCTCCTCTGTAGGATGCGATGGTCGGGAATGGACAAATGGCAGGGACCAAAATGTGAGGTGGAATATCATGGAATCTTCCAGAAGCTTCCCCTCCGACACTTGCCACTCCATTTTCAACTAGGGATGAGTAAGAGATCTTCATTCTCCAAGTGGAAGGAGGAACTATCAGAGAGAAGACACTAATCAAGATCCCAAAAGATGACTCACCTCTCTGTAATCATCTATATATGGATCCCTCTTCACAGAGATCCAGAGGAGGGAATTTTGTAACTTATAGAGAAGTGTTGTTGGTATTCTGGTGTACATTCACAGTGTTGGGTGATTTTGCTTTGCTTGAGGTGAAGAAGGGCTTCTTAGCTAGAGGATGATGTTGGGTCAGAGCTGCTCATGGTTGTAATCCTCTTGTACTTTTTATCTGAATAAAGCTATTCTTGTTTCCTTCCATATTCTTGTGTACTTGTTTATATATGCTTGTATATGGTTAATGCACATCTGATCCTTTATTATTTGTGAACTTAGATCCTAGTTTCTTGCATAGTAGTATGTTGCTGTGATTCTACAGGTCCTTTTGAAGCTGAGCAGACAAAGAGCGAGTGGAAAAACTCTATCAAGAAGGAGAAGGAATCGATTGCAAGACTCAGGTTGGCCCTCTTGGTTCTCCTCTCATCTATTTTCATAAAAGGAATCAATAGTAGACTTTGATTGTTTGTTTCTAAGATAGCCACCCATCTTAGTGGGAATAGCAGCATCCATGTGGACACTATTCCCTTATAACAAAATGGCGACTCCACTGGGGAGCGACTAGATTACTTGTTAGCATATCTATCCTTGTTTCTTTTATAAACAATACAGACGGAGCCTGAAGTCAAGCCAGCTAGCCTTCAAACTGCATTTTTCATACAAATGCAAAGTAGATCAATGTTTCTTCATTCAATCTCCGGGTTTTTGTTTATAAATTAAACAATAGATCTGCAAGCAATCTAATTGCCCTGAGTGGTGGCTTTAGTAACCTCTTAAATCACCCATGTGTTTTACATACATTGATCTGTACTTATTCAGCTTAAACACCTGAACTAAACTGCAAACTATGAGTGAAGTCTCGTTCAAAGTCTCGCATTGTAACCATCGCACCCTGCCTTCAAGGTAGCCTATATGCATCGCACTTCCCGAATGGAATAGGTGCGCTACATACTGAGTTCACTGTGTAACAGGTGTGATGGTCAAGGAGGACTGATTTTGCCCTCCGACTGTGGATTTTTTTCATTGTTTTCAGTCTTATTCAAGAGTTTTTTCTGTTTGTAATCAGTGTGCTTCTGTGAATACCCCCTTTTCTAGCATTATTCTGCCTCCTTAGTGCAAAGAACTATAAACGTTTTTAATGTATTGTGCATCGTTTTAGTTCTCTTTTGCAAAAAGTAACATAGTCGAACTATCATCTCTAGATCTGAAAGTGTCGTAGCTGTCGTTTGCAGTTTTAGAAAGCAATCCCATTGTTTTAGATAGTTGATTATACGGTTACTATTGCATAAGATTTGATTTACTAGTTTTAAAGTGTCGAAAAGCAATTTCCATTCCAAAATCGCAAAGTGTCTCTCTTGATTTCACTTCGTTTTGAAAAAAGAATTTTGTTGAGTACAGTCACTTTAAAAGTAATTCAGTTTTGCACATAGTTTTCTTAGTGTCATTCACACATTAAGAGAGCTGAAAACCAATACATTCATGTGCATTTGCATCTTGAATGCTTGGCTTGATTTAGGACTGTGCATATTAGCGTGTGGTCTATTCTCTGTGAAGAAAAGATGCTTGACTTTCTTCCCCTTAGTAGCTAGGATTTTCATTGCTGAAAGAAGATAAAACGTTTGTTTATCATCTTAGACTGCATTTAGGAATTATACATACATCACGTGGTTAACCTAAAAGGCAAACTACTAAGCAAGATCAACTTAAAATAAATCTCAATGATTCTAACAACGCTTTGGAACTTAACGCAACATCTAGAGGGTCTAGGCTAGAGACGTATTCCGGCATCATAAAGCCTCGTAACTGTTGATTTCAGTGCTGGTTGGGTGATTCCTCCACTCTGAGACGGCAAGTGCTAGTACGGACTTGTGCTCCCACGTACCGTCATGTATATATTGGAACACCACTATAGGCTGCATCCTTTATCCTTAGGAATCCGTGTCTGCCACCCTATCGATCGTAATGCACTGAACATAGCATTCGAGAAGGCTGATTGTCGTACCGTAAAAAGTATTCTGTGGTTTTACGATTGGTTTGGTAATCCTCTCTGCCTAGATCTCCAAAGAAGTCCATTTTGCTCCTTTTCAGACTCCTTAAAGGAAAATGTCCTCTGAGAACTTGTCACTTCAAGCTCAATAAAAATTGAAGGCGACTAGAGTCATCTTTTTTTTGTTCTCGACTCTTTAAAATTGAAAAACCAAGTTGTGTCCAAGCGTCTAAAAATTTATTTTAAACCGGAATAATGTCACAAATTCCCCCGTTGATCTTCAGGTTGAGAAAATGGAGTCTACCAACCAAGGATTTCCCCGTGAAGGAAATCCTAGTCCCTTCCTATCTTGGGGAGATGTTGGTCCACCCCATATGGCCACTTTGTCACTTCCAGGATTAACAATTGGTTTTCCAGTCTGGCTCTTCTCTACCTCCGTCTTTCAGAATCCCGCAATTCCTGAACAGTCTAACCAGCAACTAGACGACACTAGAGTTGCCTCCCAGCCTTCTACTTCATCTGATCCTCCTTCTCCTCCTTCCTCTTCGCTTGACAAAGCCGATAAAGATAAAAGTCAAGTAACTGAGAAGAAGAAGAAGCAGAAAAAGAAAAAGGAAAAGAAGAAAAAGGAACCAAAATCGAAAGGGAACAACCAAGTATCGTCTAGCAAAAATCCACACACCGCAAAGTCAAAACCTAAATCTCCTTGTGTCATTTGCAATGGAGACCACTTTCACCAAGATTGTCCCTGTATCCCTCGGATCTTAAGGGAATGGTCTCCTCGTTTGCACCATTCGGTAGCATCAACCTCTGGCGATCATGTTGAATGCTCACCGTCAACCAGTGAAAGTGAAGCACATGGACAAAGAAGGAATCCTAAACTTCCTTGTAAGTTGTGTGAAGGAGATCATGCCATCCACCATTGTTCCTTCCTTGAAGAGGCTAAAAGAGTTTTAGACAATCATCTGGTTTCACCATTACAAATTCCTCCTGGATATCAAAAACTCTTGCCGAGCCCTCCACCCGTTGAAAATCCGGTTGGCCCGTCCTTATGGTCAGCCGAAGCACCTATCACTGAAAATGAACATTCGGAATCCATACCAGACAAAATTCAAAGGGTCGATACGACAGTTGACCCAGTATTACCTTCAGAGTGTTCATCTTCGAACAATACCGTCACTGAAGAGAAAGAGAACAACACCGTTCAAATTCGTTTCATCAACACCGACTCCGATGAGCTTGGGGGCAATCCTCCCATTCCTTTACCGCAGGAAGGAAGTTCATCAGAGTCCTACCCGGCCGTCTATTTGGTCCTACCACCAAGCAACCTAGTGGTTTCCTTCGACTTGAATCTACTAAGCAGATCTCGTTTACTAGCCAGTGTACCATTCAGAATTATTGTACAAGCTTACAGAATGGTCATGGTTGGTACCATTATTGATGAAGGGGCTTCTGTGAGTATCCTTTCCTCAACTGCTTGGAAAGCGCTTGGTTCGCCATCGCTTTTGCCTGAAATGAGAAATCTAACAGGCTTCGACAAAGGAACCAGTCGACCTTTAGGGATCCTTCCAAATGTGCCCATTACGTTGAGAAGGAAAATTGTTCACATGAATGTTATGGTAGTTCAAGGACCTTTAGATTACAATCTACTCCTTGGATGCAACTGTATTTATTGCATGGGAGCCATTGCCTCCTCACTCTTTAGAGTAATGTGTTTTCCGCATGAAGGCAGAATGGTCAAGCTCGTAGACCAAATGCCATTCCCCAGTTCACACATCGCAAATAGTCAAATACCATCCCTGAATGCTCTTTTCACGCAAGAAATGTCTCATCGGTCTCCAGTCCGTCCACTTGATGAGCGTGAGTGATTCAGGAAGATGTGACTGAAACCCAGGGGGCATGCACCCTGGTCTGCTTCGGCAGGAAAACCTTGGGTATAGGGTTGATTTCTGTGAAGGATATATGACTAGTCTGGCGAACCCATCCTCATAGGAAAATGGGAATAGACTGGAATAAGATACCTTCGTTAAGGTTATGTCGAGTGATTCCGCTCCCCTTTGTCTGTTTCGATAGACATCGCTGAGAAAGAATTTTATTTTCTACGCTTATAGAACTTTCTTGGTAACCTGGAAATTTTTCGCTATACTTGGGGGCATGCAAACCTTTCCACATGCAAGTGAAGAGTGGCTATTTATTTTTTAAATTTGTAGGACCTCTTACCCTTTAAATCCGTAAGGCTAGTCGTTTCCTAAATTGCATAAAGAAAGGATCCATGGCAAAGCTTTAGAGATGTAAGCCACTTCAAAATAGCATCTCTAATGAGACATTTTTATCATAAGACTAGCGAGCAATGTTGTCACAGAGTTCAAGCTCATTTAAAAATAAACTCTTCACGAGCAGTTTTAGCGCATAGTTCAAGCTCGTTAAAAAATAAACATAAGTCATGAGCAAGTGTTTCTCCCCGCGTTTAAGCTCATTAAAAAATGAACAGGTAAATAACCAT
>APFE030740573.1:34018-74168 GCA_000404065.3 Pinus taeda | reverse complement strand
TTTTTAAAAGGCATCGGAAGTGCTTATCCTCCTCTAGATTTTAATCTTTTTGGACCTGTGGGATTATTACACAAAAAGATCGAGCGCTTGTCTTGTTTGGCTCGTTAAAACTATCGAAAATTCATCCCTTTTGTATTATTTTACGCTTTTTCGGACTTAAGGGATTATACAACGAAAAATAATCTTCGGAGTCTTCTTTCCGTTTCTTTCAGACTCTCTAAAATTGAAAGAGACCGAGTTATCTTTGTCGTTAAACTCATTAAAACTAAATAGAGACAAACTCATCCAACAAGACGAGAACAAGTTTCATTGTTGCTAGGCTCGCTAAAATATAGCGATAGGTTCGCCCGAAGGGTGGATTATAGAACAAGCATATGTTATCCTCCTCAAGCTTGACAAAAATAAAGAGGTACTGGTCAGCAATGACTGGGGAAATTGGAAGAAAAACAAGAAGAAACTTTATTGGTAGCAAGTCGCTCTTGAACATGACACTTTCCTTCCACATCCATGCCGGGTTGGGTTGTTCGATTCACTGGTCTTCACCATTGGTCTATCACACCATCCATCTCTGGGGTTAATGGTACCAATCCATCGTCAGTGTCGTTGATATGTTCAAGAGAAGTCATTCAGACAATTCACCTGAGTCTCACCCACTGCAATACATTCATGCTTCATTCCTTCATGACCACCACCCTGAACCCCATATCGTCAATTTGTTTTCACCTCCAAAATCATTTTCTTCATTCCATGTCGTTGATGTGGGATTCATTAAGGCCCTCCTGCAATGGGTCGCTTCTTGTCGACATCAGCTCATTATCCAAGAAGTTGACTTAGGAACAACCCTTTCAGTACTTTGAAGCTTGCATGCCTCAATGGCAAGTTTCTCACTTTCGGTGATAGGTTTACATCAATGGCATTCGACCGAGAGATTTTATGTGGTGTTCGACGCCAAGTCCTTTTTTCACACCATGTGAATTGTACTGTAGTACCTTGAGGGTCATTGTCATTATTGGTGATTCCTCTCGCGCCTGTTAACAGCTTACATCATTGGCTGGTAATCAGGCGATGTCTTTCCATGTTCGACTCCAAAACATTTTTCACATGGATCAACTTGTGCTCTGAGTGAAGATTGGTCGAGTTTGAAGACCCCGGATCTAGTTTCATCCATCCGGGCTGTGATATATTCAGGGATATAAAACATCCAGTTTACATCATTGTCGATCAGATGATCATCCAAATCAAAGGATGATGTGTCCATATCATCATTCTGTCACACAAACGATCGTCTGTCCTATGTACATGAAAATGAGTTTATAAATTTGAGCATGGGAATGCCCGCCTCAGCCAGATCATAAAAAAAAATGTTGTCAAATAATGTATTGTATTGTATCTTATTACAGGTCGCCTCCCAGCTCAGAAAAACTTCAGATCCTCATAGTAAAGCATTTCAGCCGACATCAAAAACGATTAACGACCTCATGCTTTAGGGGGCAACTGTTATAGATATTTTTGGGCACTTCAACCCCAATCACAAATGTCCATAAACTGAGGGCTCTTAAGTCCCTAAAAGGGTTGCTTCATTGCCTAAAGGAACAAGGTCAACTGATTACATCATCTCCCAGAAGTTCTCCACTGAAAACTGCTCATAAATGGTCAAAATTGGACCATACTGAAAGCTCCATGCAGAGAGTGAGATGCATATCACCTTCCCAATGTACAGGGTGCGATGCGTACTGTTTTTCTCCTCTGTAGGGTGCGATGGTCGGGAATGGACAAATGGCGGGGACCAAAATGCAAGGTGGAAGATCATGGAATCTTCCAGAAGCTTCCCCTCTGACACTTTCCACTCCATTTTTGACTAGGGATGAGTAAAAGATCTTCATTCTCCAAGTGGAAGAAGGAACTATCAGAGAGAAGACACTAATCAAGATCCCAAAAGATGACTCACCTCTTTGTAATCATCTATATATGGATCCCTCTTCATAGAGATCCGGAGGAGGGAATTTTGTAACTTATAGAGAAGTGTTGTTGGTATTCTAGTGTACATTCACAGTGTTGGGTGATTTTGCTTTGCTTGAGGTGAAGAAGGGCTTCTTAGCTGGAGGATGATGCTGGGTCAGAGCTACTCATGGTTGTAATCCTCTTGCTACTTTTTATCTTAATAAAGCTATTCTTGTTTCCTTCCATATTCTTGTGTACTTGTTTATATGTGCTTGTATATGGTTAATGCACATCTGATCCTGTATTATTTGTGAACTTAGATCCTAGTTTCTTGCATAGTAGTATGTTGTTGTGATTCTACAGGTCCTTTTGAAGCTGAGCAGACAAAGAGCGAGCCGCAAAACTCTATCAAGAAGGAGAAGGAATCGAGCGCAAGACTCAGGTTGGCCCTCTTGGTTCTCCTCTCATCTATTTTCATAAAAGGAATCAATAGTAGACTTTGATTGTTTGTTTCTAAGATAGCCACCCATCTTAGTGGGAATAACAGCATCCGTGCGGACACTATTTCCGTATAATAGCCCTGGAGCAGCTTGAAGACCTTTTTTTGATAAGGAGTCAGCCAATTGATTTTGTTCCCTGCGGATGTAATTTACTGAGCCACCTTTTAAGGAGCTCCAAAAGAACCTGATCCGATCTAACCACCCCACGAGATGAGGCTTTGAGATGGTATTTTTTCCAGCAACATAATCCACCAAAACTTTAGAGTCCCCGTATATAGAAACATCTTGAAGATTTAAGAAGAGGCAGAAACTCATGAGACCTGTGAGAGCCATCGCCTCAGCCATCATATTAGTACGCCTCCCCCCATTCCAATGCATAGAGAACAAACTGTCTTTATCTGCTAAGATAAGAAAACCATGGCCACATAAACCATTCTGTTCAACACCATCAAAAAACGCTCTAGGCAGAGATGAAGACACCTGTGGGAGATTTTTATCATACAGCTCCTTCTGCATGGGAGAGGAATGCAGAATTTGCTCATAGAGGGCATTTATGGAGGAGAAAATATCCATCATCGGAGCTCTTTTGTCATTGAAGACGAAATTATTCCGCCACTTCCAAATACACCAGAAAGTAATGATAAAAATAGATCTCCATGAGGCACTTTGTTTGCTGCTCCATATAAAAGCTTCCATGATCGAAGAATGAGACATGTGCTAGATCCCAAAAAAAATCTCCAGGAGTATCCATAATTGACGAGAACCCTTGCAATTAAGAAATAAGTGAAAGTTTTCTTCCTCGGCAGATCTGCATATGGGGCATATACCTGGACCTTGCCAACCACACTTTTTTAAATTCTCCCACGAAAGATTTTTATTATGGAAGGACAACCATGCAAAGAAGACCATTTTTAATGGACACCCAGATTTCCAGAAGATACATGGGAAGGAAGAGTCACTCGAAAACTGTCTATCACTAATCAAATTCAGATATATATCCTTTACCCTGATGGAGCCCACCCCATTTGAGTTCCGCCATATGAGACAGTCATGCTCTGACGAGTGAAAAATGCCACAATTCCTGAGTCTTGACCTGATATGATCCCACGACATGACTATATCAGTCGGCATTTGCAAACTTACAGCCTCGCACCAGATTGGGATTGAGCCATGCCATCTTGTAATCAGTCCGTCCCAGAAAAAGATGCCTTTCCTGTGAAGAAACTTTAAAAAGGACTCAGGAACGTAGATCTCCTCTGTGCCACACAGAAAAATGTCTTTTACTATTAGAATCCTTTTCCCCGATTGAAATCGCCATATTAGATTCTTCAGGAACATTCTTTCTATTTTGCGGAGGCTCAACCAAATCGAAGATTCATGTCAGGGACCTATGCTTCCTTTTTTGAGCCAAAAAGATAAGTTCTTTCTGCCCAGATACTTTTCCTGTATAATGCTGCTCCATATGCCTTTGTCATATATCCCTCTCCACAGAGTCTTGCAAAGTAGGGCCTTCCCAAAAGACCTCATGTCTAACAGACCCCAGCCACTCTTACTTTTTGGAGCAGATATATGAGAAAGCTTCCAGAGGTGATATTTCTTTTTCCCAACCTGTCCACCCCAAATAAAATTTGCAGTGAATTTTTTCATTGATTGAATGATGCTCGTAGGGAGAAAGAACATATGTGCCCAGTAAACTGCCAATTGATCTAGAACTGATTGCGCCAATACAACTCTCCCTGCCAAAGAAAGGCATCTGAACTCCCACGCTGATATCTTCTTGAAGTATTTCTCAAGAATCCACAGCCAATCGAACCTTGAGTAACATTTTTCTTTTAACATAAAACCCAGGTACTTGATTCCCATACTAATGGGTTGCGCTTCAAACCCAAATAGATCAGCTAACCAGGCCAGCTCTTCCTGGTTTATATCACTGTGATAAATAACAGACTGTGATATACCTAGGGGGGATAATATGGGGTACCAAGGGAGGTACCCAAGGTAATAATGTAATAATGGGAGGGGCCATAGTAATAAATAAGGTGGTTAACCCATATCATGTAAGGGACCACAAGTAGTTAGTAATAAGGTAATGGGCCCATGGTATTAGTTGATGGTATGAGGGAACCATGGTAATGATGCATGGTATTGTATGTATGAGGCCTATATAGAGGCTAGAGACTCCACATGGAGAGATATGAAGAGAAGTATTCTTGTATGAACAGGCATATGACTTGTGGAGTGTTCTCCTTCCTTAAGGAGTGAATGTATGGTGTTGCCCTACCTTAAGGGTTTTGATATCAATAAAGTGAATCATTTCTATCTATGTGGAGTCTCTAGCCTCTATATAGGCCTCATACATGCAATACCATGGATCATTACCATGGTTCCCTCATACCATCCACTAATACCATGGGCCTATTACATTATTACTAACTACTTGTGGTCCCTTACATGATATGGTTTAACCACCTTATTTATTACTATGGCCCATCCCATTATTACATTATTACCTTGGGTACCTCCCTCGGTACCCCATATTCCCCCCCCTAGGTATATAACATTCCACCCCCCTTAGCATGTTTCGTCCCCGAAACATGGGAAGAACACAAATAATAAGATCTACTCAAAAGAGTAGTCCACTGGTACCATGCATGTGCATCTAGCCATCCAAGAGAAAGTTGAACCCTCGATCTCGCTGGTGCCTCGCTCTTTTGATATGGAAGTTGACCGTGGCAGCTCTTCTGTGTTGATGTGTAGTAGGTGGATCTTTGCTCCTCGCTATCCAGCATACGGGGGTTGTGACTACTTGGTTTCCATCTTGATGGTTGTCTTGCGGGGTGATGTGGGTGATGATATTTCGAAGTTTTAACCCACGGTGTCTTTTTCTTTAATTCACCCTGTTGTGGTGCCTGTTGTGGTGTCTTCTTTTCCAATATGACTTCAACCACTGAGCTCTCCTCTGATGCATCAGCACCTGTAACCTTTTCTGCTTCAACCTCTGTTTCTGTTTGATTGTCTATCATCACTGGCTCTTCATCTAATATGTCAGACCCTGGAACATCTTCTGCTTCAGCTTCCTTGGACTCTACCTGTTTATTAATGGAAATATCCTGTAATGTAATTTTCTTCTTTTTAAACTAGAGCTTCAGGAATTTCTTCTGTACATTAATATCGATAGTACCTATTGATTCCATCCAAGGGTATCCCAAAACAACATCTATGTTATCCATATCTGAAGCATATAAATCACTATGCAACACATACTTATCCATAGAAATCTTCAAATCCTTGTACACTTGAACATTCTCATCATCAAATTGTGTATTTTCAATGTGTTTTGTTGGAACTTGCAATTTTTTTTCCAAATTAGCATTGATAAAATTATTCTTGCAACTAGGATTTATAGAAACAGTGATCTTCTCTTTCTGAATCAATCCATGAACCTGTAATAAGGAGACACCAACAGAAAATAACCCTTTAAGTTCCTTGGTTTCCTTCTTTCCTGTAAAAATAAAATCTTTGCTAGGCTGTCTGTCTGTCTGTGTGAACTTATCCACAAGATTAATTTTACGGTCAAAGTGGTCCATAAGAGCTTTTTTGAAGGCGTCCCAAGTCAAGAACCTTCCATGGCCACATTGATGCCCTTGCCACCATTGCCTTCTTTCATTGTCCAAATTTATTTTTCCCATACTCAACTGAGTCTCATCATCCATGATGTAATACAGTCGAAAAAATTTCTCCATTTGTGCTATCCATTTGGCTGGATGAGAGCCATCAAATCTATACAAGTCCCTCAAATTTTGAGCTAGGCCTGCCATCACACACAAAAAAAAAATGGGCGAAATGGCCACAATTCTGTCAATATTGCTCAGAATTCCTATTATGACCTATTTTTGGAAATGGAAAAATCATTCTGCATCTGCCCATGTGATAAAAATCTTGATCCAGGAATTGGAACTTTAGATCTGCGCTGCAACTCTCCCCCCGTCGCCAACATTTCTGCAAAAAGAGCTGATTTTAAATCAGCGATATCTCCCTCATCCAGGCTCCGATTCAACTGATTGTTTTTTTGAAATTGGATATGTTTTCACAAAGAATCCAGATATACAATTATATTTTGTAGATCTTGCACCAATATGTCCAGATTTGCGCCGCAAACTCGCTACTCTGAAAAATTATATGCAACCCCACTGATTTTTAGATCAGCGATATCTCCTTCATCCGGACTCTGATTCAGCAGATTTTTTTTTTTAAATCGGGTATTTTTTCACATAGAATCCATATCTGCAATTAGATTTTACAAATCTTGCACCAAAACATACAGATCTGATCTATAAACTCAACGCCCCCGAAATCCCGCAAAAAGTAAAAAAAAAAAAAAAAATCTCCACTTTTTTGCCCAAGAAAGTGCTCTGATACCACTTGTTGTAGCTCTGATACCACTTGTTATAGATCTGATACCACTTGTTATAGATCTAACCCAGAAATATTATAGATTTGATATGAAAATATAAGACAATGAAAATAAACCCAAGAAATAATATGAAATGATTCTTTATTGATCAAAACCCTTAAGGTAGGGCAACACCATACATTCACTCCTTAAGGAAGGAGAACACTCACAAGCCATGTGCCGTACATACAATACCTTGACAATATTTCTTGACTTCTCTCCATGTGGAGTCTCTAACCTCTTTATAGGCCTCATACATGCAATACCATGGATCATTACCATGGTTCCCTCATACCATCCACAATACCATGGGCCTATTAGATTATTACTAACTACTTGTGGTCCCTTACATGATATGGGTTAACCACCTTATTTATTACTATGGCCCATCTCATTATTACATTATTACCTTGGGTACCTCCCTTGGTACCCCATATTACCCCCCCTAGGTATATAACACAGACTTCGAATAATTTATCAGCAAGCCGGATGCCTTTTGGAAATTTTGAAGAATTTCATAATAACAAATCCAAGTTAGTCTGCATAAAATGCCGAATAAAATAACATCATTGACGAAAAGATTGTGTGAGATAGAAATGTTCCTGCATATTTTCATCGGGAAGCACTTGTTTTCTTCAACAACCTTGTTTATATGAATACTGAGGGAATTCATGTCCAATATAAATAACAGAGGAGACAGAGGGAAACCCTGGCGGAGGCCTCTAGATGCTAGGAAGAAATTCGGAGGAATCCCATTTACAATGATTGCATAATTTACCTTTTCAACGCAAGCCATGACCTAGTTGATCATATTTACACTTAATCCAACCTTTTCTAGCAAACATCTTATGAATGCCCAATCCATGCAATCATATGCTTTACAGAGGTCAATTTTTAGAATGACAGCATTGCGTTTTTTTTCCTGGATGGCAAAAAGATCTTCTTGAGTTGTAGCAACCGCATCTAAAATGTTCCTCCCTTGTAAAAAGGCATGTTGATTCTTTGTTAAGAATTGAGACAAAGTTCCTTTTATCTTGTCTGCGATCATTTTGATATTATTTTGTAAGATATATTACACAGAGAGATTGGACGGAAATCCGCGAAAGAGATGGCATTCTCTTTTTTTGGGATGAGAGCTATATAGGTGGATGTAGTTTTCTAGTTAATGTTACCTGACATCCCAGACCCTTCCACCATTTTTAGCAGGTTAGATTTGATGATGTCAAAAAAGTGACAAAAAAACTCTATTGACCACCCGTCCGGGCCAGGACATTTGTCTCTTTTAAAGGCTTTTAGGGTTCTCAATAGTTCCTCCTCAATAACAGGTTGAAAGATTTGATCATTTGTGTCCTCATTGAACATCTGAGGAAACACATCGATGCCCCACAGAATATCCTGAATGGACCTGTTTTCCGTTCTCTTATATTGATTTTCAAAAAATCTCATTGCCTCCTTTGAGATTTCCTCTTGGGAATATAAAAAACCGCCACATCCATCACTTATATTCCATATTGAATTTTTTTCCCTTCTTGCGCTCGCAAATTTATGGAAGAACTTTGTGTTCTTGTCCCCTTCTCTTAGCCACAGAGCCCTACTCTTCAACCTCCAAGATAATTCCTCCTGTTCTAATATTTTTGTTTTCTTAATTTGTAACTCCTTTATGTGGCCTCTCATTTGAAAAGTTATGCTATTCGATGCCATGGCTTCAGAAGCATTATCTAACTCCTTTTGAATTTTCCGAAGATTAGACATGTTGGATTGACTTTTCTTAAATTGCCACTCTTTTACCTCTTTTGTTAAAAAATCCATTTTATCTCTGAAGGTCATAAAGATCGACCGCGGATTAGAAGGCAACCGTTCACACCAAAGATTTTTAATGAGATCACTGAAAGCTGGGTCTTCCAGAAACGTCCTATTGAATTTGAAGGAATAACCCTTTCTGAAACCTTTTTCCTTCCACGCCAACACTATCGGTCTATGATCAAAAATAAACACCTTTTTCTATTGATGAAAAAGGCATGCCCATCTTGTCAATTAACTAACATGAAGAATAAAACAATCAAGCCTCTTTGCTACATATGCTTTGTCAAATCTTCCATTTTCCCATGTCGGATGCATCTGAGCTGGGAAGATATCCACAAAATTCCTACACAGCAGCTCATTTTTTAATTTTTTGGCCAACAGATCCTTTCTCCTGTTTAAGCCCCAAATTTCATCCATATTTAGAGTGAAGTTTAAGTCCTCTGCAATCATTAAATTTTCAATGTCAAGTACTTCAGAGACAAAAAGTTTCTCCCAGAACGGCACTCTATTCCGGTAAGGAGCATAAACATTTAACATATTTATGGGAAAATTATGACCCCTAATTTGAGCCGAAATCAAAATTCCCGCCAAACAACTGTATGTGTTTGCCTTGATCCAGACTAGATCCCATAGGACTGCTAATCCACCCAAGAGGTCGTTTGCTTCTACAGCCGATATATACCATGAAGGGAACATTTTCCTAAAATAAGATATGGCAACCGAAGAGGCACGCATGGTTTCCTGGATTAAGATAATCTTGGGATTAACAGAGATGAAAAGATCTTTTAACTCCAAAAAAAAATTCCCCACCCCCAGCCCCTGAATGTTCATTGATATCATAAAATTAATTTTGATATCTTCTCGGCCCTGTTTGCTCTAAGAGGGCATTCTTCAGACATATCTACAATAGGAACATCAATAAGCGACAAGTTACAGATACCCCTGCCCGCACCCTCACCCCTACCTCGAAAGTGTCTACTGCCCCTGCCATTTTTCCTCCTTACAGTGATGTTGCTAGCGGAGTTTGGACTAATAAGGGGAGATTTCTTAGAGCCAGGTTTATGGATAGTCAAGTCTTTTAGCTCCAACAACTTCTTAGAAAGCAAGAAATCCAAATCGTTGCCTATCGAATTAGTGGGTGAGGAGGTCAGAGAGTTCACCAGAGGGAGAAATTAGGATTTCCTTACCTTTCCTTTTCTGAGACATAAGGGGAGATGGCGAAGAATGACTGATGATAATTTCATTGTTGCAGTTAATATAGGGAGGAGGAATCGGAGGCGGATTGGGAACCTCATGATCAGAAGTCGGTTCAATGGGATGCATGGGCGGGGATATGATCGAAAATGGGGCATCTTCTAGAGGAGGCATCGAAGGGGAAATAGGTTCCACAGGAAAGGGAGGATTAGATAGCGGCGGATGGCTATGAGGATCAGCTGGAGAAGACGCCTGAAAATCCTCTGTTCCATAGGAGGACCGACTTTTTGAAGATAGAAAAAACCCCGAGTCCGGGTAGGGTGTGGATACCTTACCAGAATTTGGTTTGATATGATGAGCTCCCTGAAATTTCCGACTATTATGATAACACTGAGAACAATTCTTTATTAAATGGCCTATGTGATGACATGCAGAGCACCTAAAAGGAACCCTCTCCCTACGGTCGAGCGTCTAAAGACCCTCGCCCTTTCTTTCTTACCCTCAAATGGCACCCTTTCTTCCCCTCAAAGAGCAGAGCTAGCTAAGTAGGACCTGGCCTTTGATGGATTTCTTCCCCTCAGAGCTAGAAGGGAATAGAAGAGTAAGTCCCCCAAAAGTCCAACCTCTGCTTGAATTTCATCTCCCTCCAGTGAATGTCGATATGTTCTGGAAAGCCTCCCCTGTAAGATTTATCAATCAATACCCACGCCACTCTCTTATCCTTTTCTCCAAGGCACCATGGATCCACGTAAACACACTTTCCAATGGCATTCCCAATCTCAACCAATGTTTCTTTTGACCATAATTCCAAAGGCAAACCGGGGAGCTTGACCCAAATGAAGTTGTTTGAAGGGGTATTTCTAAGCGGATTAAAACCCATGTACCATCTTTGCAATACCAGGAAGCTACAGTTGAACACCCACTGATGCTTTAGAATGGATTCCAAATCATTTGACTTTAAAAAATGAAAACAATACTAGTCCTTTAGAAGGCCAGCTATGATAGGGACATAACCTATTATCGGTTTCCACTGGGACGCGAGCCAACTTCTCATCATAGATTCGTTCATTTCCGGGAAGTGCCAACGCCCAATCAAAGCGTTTTCTTTGAGGCTGGTAATACGTTCTATAAGGTGGGAACTGTCCAATCTTATGGCAGCGAGAGGAGGAACAGCGTTGACTGGTTTTTGGAATTTCTGAAATGGTCCTTCATCTAGATCCTTCCAAAAATAGTCATTTCCTTTTTTTCTGGAAGATCACGAAGGTTCTCCCTTATGCCTGTCACAACCACCCACGTCCCCCAATGGTACCAATGGCCTAATCAGCAAATCCTCCATAATGGACTGCCAGTCGGATGACAACCTAGCTTTTACATGGGAGGATTCTGCAATGGTGGCAACTTGAATCATTGCCTCCGTAGCTGATGAGTCAAAGGGAAACTCCATAATTGAAAGAGCCACCTAACTCTTACCTCACAGGTACCACGGGAATCCAAAATTCGATATGAACCGGACAAAAGGTACAACCCACATCTGAACAAGATGCTTGGAGAGAGAGGGATAGGATAGCAAAACTCTGACAGCAGAACTAACAAAGGAAACCTCGAGAACTAAAGGACTCTCTTCCCCAAAAAGAATAAAGGATATGAGCATGCCATATGTCCTTCAGTCTTTAAAAGCGATGACCTCAGCAAGAGCAAGACTCTATCAAGGGGGACGAATTTTGAAGATTGACGGCTCCAAGTAATACTTCCGGACGGGTAGAACCCCAAGGATAATAATTATTCAAAAGAAACTTCAGAGTGACATTACCAGGAGGGAACCGATGGATAACTTCTGAAGGCCGGAGAAAGAAAACCAGCCCAGAAAAACCAGGAAGAGTCGAAAGATGGAAAAACAAAGACCGGCCGGGAAAAACCAGGAGGGGTTGAGAGGAGGCGAACAAGCGTCTCAGACTACAGAGTAAAACAAACAAAAACCAAGGGAGAAGCCCTCATGTAGCATCTTCGGGACATACTATGCAGTAGCAAAACAAGACACAAATAAACCACCATGAACCTAATTTGAAACGAACATTTGTACATGGCTTTGAAATAACTATATGATTCTGAATCTTTAAAGCTAAAATCCTTAACCAGTTGAAACCCATCATTTGCATTCGAAATTATAGAAGAGAAGAAAACAGACAGGTCTTTCTTATAAAAATCAGTCTATTCAAAGCATATGCACATGAGAAACCTGACTAAAATGATTCAGACTGTTAACCAGTAACATAGCTCAAACTCCATTTTATGATTGTTAAAGAGAAAACCTTTCTACAACAGTAATTTTTATATAGATCAAAAGAAAGGAAAGCTCACTAACCTGGAGCCGCGAGCATGCCGAGAGAAGAGTGCAGCAGATATATGTCGTCACACCACAAACCAAAAAGTAGGAAACGACAATAAAGCAGATAAGATGGAAAGTCCAAGGAGGAGACGGTGTGATATGGATATCAGAATTTTAAGAATATAGGAACCCCACCACTACGCCAGGAGCGCGCAGGGGGGAAGGGAGAGAGCAGAAAAAGACTCCTTGCAAAAAGATTGTTTTAATCAGCAGCTAAGGGGGAGTGGAAAAGAGGACACCGCATGCAAAAACCTTTCTCAAGGATGTCAGCGAGGATGCATGCATGGAGGGCGTTCCATGTTCAAAGATGTGTCATGGCAATAGCAAGCGACCTGTATTGGGAAGAATAACGCACCTGTTGAGCGGGTATAGGCCATCAGCAGACAGTAAACGCTTCTAGTTGGCCGCACTCCACTGCTCGGCAACCGCTCCAAGCAATTCTCCAAAATGAATTGTTCCGACCAGCCTTTCTTTGAATATACTGGTATGTAGAATCATCAGACACAACTGAAGCCAATCTTACTCTTTTTTATCAAAATGATTATAACCATGCAAATCAGATTATACAAAGTACTCATATATATAAACGTTAATCATCATTATCATCATCACATATATAATTTTATTTCCAAATTATTCAATAACAAATAAGATAATTTTAATTTTATAAATTTCAAAAGGAGTCATCTACGGAGGCGGAGGAATTGCCCGGACGACCAAAAGTAACCAGAATTTGGGCAAAAAAATTTCAAAAAATCTTATAGAGACACTGTTTGAATCATATTTTTGATGATGGAAATAGATTTAGCACCATCTAAAACTTTTAGAACACCTAAAAGTATATAAATTTATAATATGACCCAAAATTTTAAAAACTTCTAAAACACCTAAAATTATATAAATTTTAATTAATTAAATAATATTATAATTATAAAATAATTTATATGAATTTAATTAATTAAATATTTAGTTATTTATATTTTTATATATGGCCGTACTTATCAATCTGGAGTTAAAAATATTATACATTATTTTTATTATAAAAAAAGGGTCTAACTTTTAAGATCTTTAAACTACCTAGTTAGATTATCATATTATTTTTTCACCATTTAAAATAGCATTACTACAATTCTCATTCGTGGTATGTTTATATAAGAAATTAGCTTACATTATAAATTGAAATTAAAGAGCAATGCATATCTATTTATTTGATAATGATAAGTACATGTTTACATTCACATTGTATTATCAAAGTACATGTTTACATTCAAATTGTTATTGTTATCTAATTATTTTAGATGTCAATAAAATTAATTTGGTTTTTTAAAATGATATTTGTAATATCGTTATATTTTTATATAATTTATTTAGTTTTTATAGATAATATTTATAATATTTATAGAGCTTGAGTAGATTTAATAGTTAAAAATATGTATTTCCTTTTAAGAAGTTACAAGGCGGTGGATGAACATCGATGCATTCCCATCAAGATTAGCAGGCACATATCTTTATCACACAATCTGTTCGTGGATGATGTCTTTCTATGCGCCATGTTACACCTATCATCATGGGACTGCCTTTTTGACATCCTCAACAATTTTCAAAAGGCCACGGGCCTTGTTATCAACAAGACCAAATCTATTTTATAATATAATGGAGCAGACATGGCATTGATTAATAGAATTGCTGCCATGTTTGGTGTTCTCACATGTCTGATCCAGAATGGCATTACTTATCTCGGCTTCCAACTTAAAACAAATAAATATTCGGCCAAGGACTGGGAATGGCTGATTGAGCGATATTATAAAAAAATATCATCATGGGAATTCCGGACACTATCTCTGGCTGGTAGGGTGATACTGGCCACGACGGTTTTGTCTCAGCTCTCTGTGTTTTGGGCACATTTGTTCTATTTACCCTCGAGCATCATTCAGCGTCTCAACAAGATCTTTGCAAACTTCATTTGGGGAGGCTCGTCCGCTCACAAAAAATCCATCTTGCAAAAATGAAGGATATATCATTACCAAAACAACAAGGCGGATGGGGCATAAAGGACCTTCGACTTTTTGGATGCGCGCTATTATGCCGCACTTTGTGGAGAGGCATCTTCGGCTGCAGCCCATGGAGCAATCTCATTCGACAGAAATACATGAAGGGCAGGAATATTGAATATTGGTACAGGCATGGGGTCATTGGGCCACGGAATGGATCTGCCATATGGCTGAGCATGAGGAAGATTGAAACTTTTTTCTTGTCTCGTTTACGATGGCGGATATATACTGGCAGTAGTGTCCTCATCGACATCGACCCCATCATATGTGGTCTTGGTGACTTACACATACCAAGGGACCTCACCTCTCATCTACAACGGCATGGTATTTTCACTTGGGACAAACTCATCATAGAATGGCACGGCTCAACACCTATCTGGAAGGATGGTCATGGTCTCAACCTGCTGGACATATTGGATGGAAACTGGATATCGATCAAGGACTCATTATCCCGGGGAGGCTTTCATCGTCATGGCCCTGTTGATCACCTCATCTGGACTGTTTGCAGTAATCGGAGGCCTGTCACTGTCAGAGACATATATTCATATATGATCAATTACAGATCTCCAATTTCTCCTCCGCCTTTCCCTTTAGTTTTTTGGAAGGTGATATGTCCTCTTAAGTATATTCATTTTGCATGGTTGGTCTTTCACAATAAGAATCTCTCTTGGGAAAATCTCAGGAAGCGTTCATGGCACGGCCCCAACAAATGTTCTATGTGTGAATCAGATGAAGAGACCAACCTACACATGTTTTTCAAATGCCCATCCACACTGCGGATCTGGTATGTACTGGCAAACTCTTTTGATTTTCCACTGACTGTTTTTGACTCTCCATGTGCAGCTCTCTTATGGTGGAGCAGACAAAATGGGAACCGACGATTTCTCATCCTCATATTTCTATGGACTGCATGGAAATGGTGGAATTCACGAATCTTCAATGATTCCCATATGCCTATCTCTCTCATTTTGGACAATATCATGGCTACATGGTACATGATATATGGGTCTGTTTGAATATGACTGTTTTTTGATATCCACCCTTTTTCTCCATATTAGACTATCTGAGGCCATATACTCTTTTATGGCTCTCTCACTGATGTTTTCACAATCTCATATTTGTCTTTTGATATGACAGATCTATATATAACTGATGTGATACAAAGTATATATACTAATGTGGACCATACATACATGTACATTTGATTTTATATTTACTCAATATAATATATCATGCTTTTTTTCTCCTGAGAAAAAAAAAAAAAAAAAAGGTACAAAATTAAAAAAAATGGTGTTTTTTTTGGCTTTAAACTTAATAGTCAAATTGTCTCACAAATAAAAAGTCTCACATGCCAGTTTAATGTCTAACTCAACCATAATCTTAAAATTAAATAATAATAATTATAATTACAACTAATTTAATGTTTTATTATATATTGTCCGTATAAAAAACAGAGTCGTCTATGGAGGCGAAGGAATTGCCCGGACAGCCAAAAGTAGGCAGAATCCGGGCAAAAAAAAATCAAAAAATCTTGTAAATGCAGTGTGTGAATCGTGTTTTTAATGGTGGAAATGGATTCAACACCATCAAAATTGGATTTACAAAATCCGTGCCGATTTTTTAAAAAATATGACAAACATTTCCAAAACTTTCAAAACAAAAAACATAATTTCCAAAACTTTCAAAACAAAAAACATAATCGTTAAATACAACTAAAAAACATATTAGTTAAATTTCATTGATTGCAATTTAAAATATATAATATATAATATAATATATTTATACTATACCCACATTTCATTAATCATAAGAAATAACTTCAAAAAAAATCATAAATAGCTGAAGAATCATACTAAGAAATCACATAAGAACTCTTCACGATATATCTAAAACCATAAAATGTCAATTTTTTAATTGATAAATATGAAAACTTATAAGAGACCAAGTCCAAGAGCCTTAGACCAAATGGATAAAATATTTGAGAAATATATTTTTTATGAACTCAATGAATATGCGTATCGTGTGATACGTTACTTTAATGAGTCAACTAAACACTACCGGGGTAGCTCGAGAGTACACGTATCTATTGACGTGTCGGTTTGAATTGGTTAATCGAAAAGGTCTCCACGTAGTCACTCTGAGGGTATACCAGGGTAAATATAGACCTGAGTCTGAAATCCTTGATGGGGGTGTTTAAAGGACTTTGTGATAGCATGGAATGAAGAGGTATTACGGCATGGTGGATCTCTCTAGCAACCGTCTTCTGAAAGATATTATTTGCATGCGAGGATTTTGGATGGGGTGGTGGACTTTTTTATTTCGCATGGTTGCATGTGGCATGGTAGGGGCTTTTACCATGGGAAATACTAATTTGGGATTAGTCACGATAAATGTTTGTATGTACAAGATTAAGGTAGTTTTTTTGGATCATGTTATGTTAACGAATTTTTTTTTACTTGTGCAGACATGGAGCTCTTTTCTCATGGCAGATTGGTCATGGCAGATTGTTCATTTCATGTTTTGTATTAACACTGAAGGAATGTCCATTTGCATCTTTGGCTTTTTTGTCAACCTTACTTATTGGTTCGGAATTTTCCTATCTTGTAAATTTGGGTAATCCTATTTCTCTTGACTGCTTATTATGGGAGTCTATGTTGGTTTCACAATTTGTTTCATCTATGGTGTCCATGTTTTTTGTACTATTTCTACATAAATTTGGGTTAGATCCCTTGTTTGAACTAGTTGTAGTTCTTCCTTCAGCAACCTCCAAGAATTCTGACCTGACAAGCATTTTGTTTAATTGTTCAATATTGGTTAGTGGTGTATGGTTTCAAGGCATTTTTTTGGTTTGGTTTTGATAGGCACATTCCCTCTCTCACCCTCTGATTTATCCAAACATTGTCACCTCGTTAAGTTTTGGTTACCACGTTCCCTGGGTCTTGGTGGGAATTTCTGGTTGTGTGTGTTTGTCATTTCAAACTTAGTTGGTCTTCTCTGATTATAAATAGTTCACCCTCCACATACTAGTCTACCAACGAGGAGGTAGCCCTTTCCTCGAAGCATCATGTCTCCTGTCAGTTTTCAAAACGTTGGGGGCTTTGTCTTTACAATGGTATTCTTCTACAGGGGTGAAATATCAAAAATTCCTTAAGTCCTACTTCCTTGGTAGGTTTGGTCACTCTAGCAAGACCATTAATTGGGTCTTGTACCACTTGTTTCGAGCCTTGGTCTTGTGTTTTCTTGGCAGGTTCACGGTGGAGATGGCTTCATGACAAAGGCTTCCCTGTCACTAGGACGATGCTTCGAGAGGATCCTCCTCCTCCAAACACTGATAGCTCTTTGACTGGGAATCGGTAGCCACATTTTTTGGTGCAGTTCCCCTGGAAGTCCAAAATAAAATTTTACAGTTGGAAGCAAGGGAGTTCGAGGACCGAATATATCACTATGATTCTAACATTGGCAACAGTTCTTTGAAATGGGTTCCTAATCCTAGAAAGTTAAAAAAAAATAAGATTGCATTTTCTCCACTTTGTCACTACTCATCGACAGATGGAAACTTTGCTTAGTATGGTTATTCGAGACAAACAAGCTGACAATTACAAGCTTTTTGTTGGACAAGAAGATATCAAGAAAATTATGAGGGACGTTCGGTACAACCTTGATGATATAGTGGTCAGATAAATCGTTTGGAAAGATTTGTGGTTTCTAACTTTGGGATAGAATCAAATGACCATCAGGAGAACGATATAATTATCAATGCTCCTCCTCTAAACAGTTTCCCACCTCTAAACACTTCAAATGCAAACTCTCCTCCACTTTCTCATTTCATCATTTTAGACTAACATGTCCATTATGTTCTATGTCGTTTTGCATATTATGCTTATGATGTACTTAATGGTTGTTGGTGGCTATCTACTGGTTTTTTGTTTGCTATATACTTCTCATTTATAACACCATTTGAAGGCCTAGGTTAACTTTTTGGGTTTGCCAGACATAGTTTTGTTTTTTTAGATGTAACTCTAAGGATTCTACAGTCAATTTCTTTTTGCCTCCAACATTGTCTCACGATCTTCTGGTTAGTCAATATGGATATCAAGTTTTATCTATGTAATCTCCTTTATTTCCATTAATAGAAATCTATAGATAGAATTTACAACAAACAAACAAAAATAGCCAACGAAATGCTACGAAGTGTGTAATTGAAAACAACATTCATATATTGCAATGGAAAATATTTATATAAAATTTGTGTTTTCACATTTTTCTTTATAAATTTTTTTGGTTTATTTTAATAATATATTAATTTATATATATATATATATATATATATATAATAATATATATATATATATAATATATATATTATATATATATAAGATTTATTTAATTATATATATTTAAAAAGATCAAAGTAATTATATTATGTTTACATCGACAAGCTTGAAGGTTATTTAGAGGAAGTAGGATGTGTTGGCACGATCTTAGCTGGGACAGTCATCATCCTTCTTCTCTATGTTGACGATATTGTCCTTCTCGCAAGGTGTCCATTTGATCTTGACAAGCAACTTAGGCTTCTTAAGGATTTATGCTCTACCATGCGTATGACTGGTAACACTAACAAAACAAAAGATATGATTATCAAATCCAAGGACACTTATGTTAATTTTATGTATGACAATAATAACTTGGAGGAAGTGTATTCTTACAAGTACCTAGGAGATATTCATCACAAGCTCAACTGGAACTATAACATTGAGAAAAGGATTAATGGGGGGTGGAAAGCTTATTTTGGTCTTGAAAATAATCGTAAAACGGCAAACCTTGTAATGTGGGATAAAAAGAAGTTCCTCTTTGAAACTTTAGTCACTCCTGTTATCTTATATGGATGTGAGGTCTGGGGTTGCAGCATCTCTAGAGAATGCTGGAGAAAGATTGAGAAAATCCAGAAGCGTTTTATAACATATAACCTGAAAATTAAAAGCAATACACCCTATCATATTTTCCTTATAGAAGTAGGTCTTTCCCCTATCGAGAGCCTAGCTATGACTAGGCTTCTGTTGTACAAGCACAAACTCAATAACATAGGAGATCATAGACTTCCTATGCTAGCTTTAAATTCCAGCCAAAACCACCTAAGGCTCAAGCGAGGGTAGTATAAAGACACAAGTGCCTGGTTAAACCATTGGGAGATCAACGAGATTGATGCATTGCAAAACATTAATAATATTAAAAATATTGTTACTTCTAAGTTCAAAGAAAAAATGTGGGGTGAGAAAGATTTAGCAGCTAAAAGAAAATTAAGTTATTATAAGAAGGTCATCAACCCACCCTAGAAGATCAAAGTTCTTCTGTTTTAGCTAGCTCAAAGAAGGATTCTGTTTTAGCTACTCAAGAAGACAATAATATAGCAAAGATTAGAACAAACTTGCATGACTTCCATAGTGAATTAGGTCGTTGGCAGTTCCAAAACACCATGGATGGAAAGGATCTACCATCTTTGTGAGAATAGGAACATCGAGGATGAAAACCACTTCCTCTTAGAGTGCCCCGCGTACAACCACATTAGATCTCAGTTTCATAATCTTTGTCGCAATACTGACCTTCCTAGCCTTTTATGATGTCAAAATTATAGTGAGCTTAGGAAGCTTCTCTCCAAGCTTTTTGAGCATAGGAATAAAATATTAAATCAAACTAAATAATTTGTTTCTTTCGGTTCGATAGACCAAAGTTTGGTCTCAGTGGACGTTAACCATCATCATCATCATCATCATCATTTATATAATTTAAAGATATTTTCTTTTATATTAAATTATGTGTTTCTCTTATGGGGTGAGATCCTTGGTAAATAGCCCTCTGGAGATATGTGCCCACCACCTTAAGTTGGATGATATTGAAGGGCACTAATGTTAGGGGTGGTATGACCACTCCCATGCATACATTCACATGTAAAGGTATATGCTTCACATCAAGCTAGCCTATGAAGGGGATTTGGGAACTACTAGACTGAGAAGTTTATTTTTCCAATGAAATGGGTATCATGCACGGGGGCTTCACTCAATGAACCTCTGACATAGCACGTGCGTTCACAACATACTAGACAATACCCTTAATTTGAATACATATTGTAAAATACCTCTAAAAATAACATTAATTAACCCCCTACCAATACAAACCCAATACACCTTCCCAATTTAAAAAACCCCTAGTTCACTAGATATTGTAGGCATCGATTTTTTCATTAACATTTTTTATACCCCTTTATATTTTTTCATTACCTTTGAGCTCCAATTTTTATACCTTCCAATATAAAAACCCTTTACGTCCTAAATACCCCCAATACATTATGTAATTTTTTCCTCAATATATATCCCCCAATATGAATCCACGTGGTATGGTATTGCTCCCCCAATGAAGCCCCCGTGCATGAGCTATCACAAGGCCTGATTAAAGTCAAAAAGTTTTCAACTTCATTTGGGGATCGTATGTTGCATCCATTGTAGAGAAACCCTTGTTAAATCCTTTAACTTTTTATGCTCCTCAAATTTTCATGGAATTGTGCACAACTTCATTTGGAGACTTGACGGTATGTTTTTTCATTAGTTTGCATCCCCTAGGAAACTAGTGACTTGTTTTGATACTCAACTTTTTATAAAAGTGCAAACTACCATAGTTTTTAATCATTTAACTTTTTGTAAGACATCACATGAATGAAGGTTTTTCATAAATGGGGAGAAATCTTGATCCTTGCATACAAAACAAAGAGGAAAAAAAATATTGCAATTGTGTTTTTATCATTTATGGTAGATACATTTATATACCATTGTGTGTTATTTTTCTCAAAGAAAAATTTGTCGAAGAGTCGAATCCTCACGAAAAATCCCGAAGTAGCACGTGAAATCTCAAATAAAAATCCACCGAAGGGTTATGAAGGATTAAAATGGAGAAATAACAGAGGGTTTAATAAGCCCTCCAAAAAGACTAGTAATATATGTTTCACTAGTCTTGCTAAAAAATGTTTTGCCTCTTGAGGAAAAGTGACTTAGGATGAAATCCTTGGAAATAGTATGAAACTTAATGTTGTGCCAATGATTCCATCATCATTGGATTATGTGACCAACAAAATGTTGATCACATTGCATTATTGTTAGAAAATGTAGAAATTCGATGGTTTTTTTTTTCTTTTTTTTCCTAGTCTAGTGTATTGATATGCTATGCTGATAAGGGGACTTTGTAAGGAACTACACTTAGACATGGCGAGACAAATTTTAATTGGACTTTGAAAGGCACTACAAGGTGAGGAAAATTTTAATTTTTATAATGTTAATTTGTACTCCCTTCCTTTGTTATCCATCCCCATGCCCCCTTATCCTCTACCAATTCAATTGGTAATGATATGGATTTTATTTCTCGATTCTCGCAAATGAATATCCAACCTATTATCATCGATAAAAATGTTGGGAGCTTGGTGAATAGTCCATTAGTCCAAGAAGAACAAGGAATTCCACTACCAGGTAGGGAAAAAAGGGTAAAAGAGGGCCAAAAATACTTGCATCTGTAGCAACAAAAAGCAAGGATTTTTGGCCCTATTTTGTTTTCATTGGTAGGGTTCAGGCTCTAGAGATTTAGATTTTCCATGTATGGTAGAGTAAGAATGTGAGGCCAAAGGGAATTAAGCTATAGTTAGAAGACCCAATTTTGATATGAAATTAGTTTTTCCTTGGTGTTCTTGGGTGATGGGAACTTGGTTATATCATGATAATCCATTTCCTCCCTAATAGTTTTGGGTTCATCATCAATAATAGAAAAAGAAAAAATAAAACGAATACCAAGTAGATTATACCTTTCTAGTTTCCTCCTTTCTCAAATTGATCTTCTCAATGCTAGAGTAAGAAGTTCTTCTAAATCATGTTCCTCTAGTAGGTTACATTTTTCATCCTACAACTTGAACTCCAATACCTTTGGTTATTTTTCCCTTATTTGGAATTCTTATTTGGAAACATATTTGACCTCTCTAAAGAAAACATCTTTGACTATAAACACCTTTCCTAGTTTATGGGTTCTAAAGTTTATAAATTTTAAAACCATCTTTATAACCAATAAAGATGAAATTTTCAATTTTATTATCTAGCTTAATCCTATTTTCCTTTGGAATGTGTGCATAAGCACCAAGACCAAAAACTATAAGATGTTTAACAAAGTGTTTCTTAGTAGTACATGTTTCATGTGAAGTCTTTTCAACCAATGTGGATGAGGGTGATCTATTTACCGAGTAATATGAAATATCCACTACATTTGCATAGAATTTCTATCCCAACTGGAACCACTGAGCATGCTCCCTACCTTTTCCATTATGTTCCTATCCACCCTTTCTACAACCACGTTCTATTGAGGTGTGTATAGTGTAGTCTTCTACCTTGATATACCACACTTCTTACAAAATTCCTTGAATCAGATTCATAAATTGTTGTGGATATTACATTAGATAGTTTGTCACAACAAATATGAAGAAAAGAAAACTAAAAATTGAAATATGTATTATGAGGGGTAAATCTCATTATATTCAAAATATGTTATTATTGATTTTGTTACTTATAAATGCAATATATAAAATGTAGAAAATAGAGAACAAGTAAAAAAAAGCATTCATAATCTAAAATAAAACCAATATATGACCAATTAAACCCTCAACACGAGTTACAATTTTACCTTTCTAGAGTATTCTTCATCATCCCCAACTGACTAGCCCCTTTTCCATGAGTAACAAGGGTTGACATGCCATCCTCCCAAAATATAGTGGTCAAACATGATGGGTTAGCTTCTGCGAGGCATAAATTTTGCATATGAACTCTGATTGATGTGATTATTAGACCATTGTAAAGGTCTCTATGTGTAGAATAGTATAATGGGGTACCATACTTAAGTGTAAAAGTTTCACCCCTAATAAATATCATTTGAGGTACAAGACTGGCCTCAAAATGTTTCTTCCCCCAATTCTCCAAACTGGGTCTTGTCACTAAAAATACTCTTTTAAGATAATTACTCTTATTTTTCCACCTTGTAATCATTAATATGGATGAAAACTAATATAATAATCAAATGAAGATCACACCTCCTCGTTATGGGAGGCTTTTGGTCCCCAAAATAGTTTACTGAATGAGTTAAGGAAAATTTTCCTCTGCCTTTTCCCTGGAGTACCATTTAGTATTTCATGGAAGTTATCCTTTCAACCCAATCTCCCAAAGGTTATGTTTTACCTACCTTTCAGTTATGGAACTCTCTACAAAACTATATCATTTTTCAACTTTTCCTGAGCATCTGGTGTTAAATCCTCTATAGAACATACGACCTACTCTTCTTCCTCATCCAACATGGAAGGCTCATAGAATTTCAGATTTTCCACATTTGCAATCAAGAAAATACACATGTATGCAGGTAGATTGGTTCTATAGGTGTCATATCCCACGTTTTACAATATATTAAAAAGAACATATTGCAGATATTTTATATTCATAGGAGGACCTTGTAGCCTCTCATTATTCAATTATAACCATACTTTATTTCCCACTTTTAATAACTTTTCTTTTCTGTGATCATGTCTGCCCTTGTACTTTTCCTATTTCTTCTTTAGTGTCTCATATACTTGTATATGGATCTTCCTAATCTTCTTAACAAATTTATTTACTCTTAAGGAATCCCTTATGAAATCCTCCCTCACTCCTCCTTTCTTTCCATGTGCAATATCCAAAGGTGAAGATGGAAAATATCCAAAACAAGTTTCAAATGGAGACTTACCAAGAAAATGGTGGATTTCTCTCTTATAAGAGTGTTGTGTCTATACTATAATTTCATCCGAAGTCTTCAAATGTTGTAATTATAAACCCTCAAAAGTTATACCAAAGCCATGTTAACTACTTCTATTTTCCCATTTTTCTATAGATGGAATGTCATAGACCTCTTTAACTTCATGCCCATCTTCTCCCAAAATGTAGTCCAAAACGGACCGAGATATCTTGTGCCTCTATCATAAATGATGTTCCTTAGTATCCCAATGTGCACCTAGACCTATCCAATAGAATTTGTGTTTATTCTTTCTCACTTAAGGTATTTTTACTAAGCATGAGA
The DNA here is from genome assembly GCA_000404065.3 of Pinus taeda. Lineage (NCBI taxonomy): Eukaryota > Viridiplantae > Streptophyta > Pinopsida > Pinales > Pinaceae > Pinus > Pinus taeda. The sequence goes on along the minus strand of APFE030740573.1, from coordinate 49,718 downwards.
ATGCACATCTTACTAAACATATCAACTTCCATGAATAGGTGGTCATGTCCCTCCCTAATTTTTTAATATTCCTCCCACAAAGTTCATGTAAATTATTTTCCAAGGATGAGTGGGTGTAGGTAAGGGATAGTATAAACCCTATTTCTTTTTACTAGGCTTACTAATATAACAATGCATACATCCTCTTATGAACCTAGCTAGATCTTCTTACATCTTGGGGCATTACACATACATATGTAAGTTGGCACTATTTTCCCTACACCAAAATTCCATGCAACCTTGGAGGTGTTAGCCTCCCTAATTAGCTGTATTCACTCACCTATAGTAACACAATTTTTTAAGCTTAGAGAGTAACCCATTCCGGGGATGATAGCCAATTGTGTTGTCACTATCATGCACATGAATTTAGATCTACAACTATTGAAAATACTCTTTAAATTCCTCATTCTTTATATATTTCTCTTTGTACGCACCATGGGTGAAAGGATTCATGTGCATCAAAGTTCCAAAGGTTGTGATCTTTGATGTGGGTGGCCTTGAAATCATCTCGACCAACTTTTTTTACTTCCCTTTTTGTACTTGATCACTAAATGAAATTGCAATAAAAACCCCATCCACTTGGAATTCCTTGTTTATTGTAAATTACATTGGGCCTGTAGGTACTGTAGTAGTTGGTATGTGTGGATGACTGTATACTTTCCCATTAGATGGTGTTTATACTTATTGACAACTAGTACTAGTGCATAGAGTTCCTTGTTGTAGCTAGGGTAGTTGAGAACCACCCCATGAAACATTTCAAAATGGTAGCATGCATGCCTTCCTCCTTGCATGAAGACTACACCCATAAAATACCCACTCACATTTATCTCCACTTCAAAGATTTGTTGCAAGTTTGGTAATGCAAGAACCAATTATTGACTATTTTTTTTCTTTAACTCCTTAAAGGCATTATGTTAACCCTTTCCCACTAGAAACTCTTGTGAGTCACTGTTATGGCATGGAGTTATGATGCTACTATTGAAAATGAGGCTAGGAAATTCCTCAAGTGTTATTTTTCCCCAAAAAAAATCATAACCTTCAATACATTGGTAGGAACATGTCACTTCATGATGACCTCTATGTTGGTAGGATCTATATTTAACTCTTCTCCACCAATCACATTTCCTAAATACACCAAAGATTGTTATGCAAACTTACATTTCTTGAAATTTGCGAGTAGTTACTGCTTCTTCAATGTCTCTATCCCTTGCATCAAATGTGAGATGTTATCCTCCTAGGTAGCATTGTATACCAGTATATCATCGAAATACATAATAGCAAATGAATCTAAATATAGGCTTCGTATATCATTCATTAATCTCATTAATGTAGGTAGTGCATTGCATAAAGAAAATGAAAATTCCCACATGTGAGAATAATTTCATAAGTCTCATGGCCTCATTATAGGAAAGAGTAGATGACATATAATTTACCTCTATAATGGACAAATCAACCACATCATATTACTTTTTTATACAATTCACCACTCTATTAAACATTCAAAACACATATCCATTAATAGATCTCATCCTATCTACATTCTCACCTAATCATTATCCACATAACCTTCTATATCCATTAAACATTATTCCTTTGAAATATCACCGTGATAACATTAGTATATTATGAATAACCCCAAAAATACTTAAATATCCTCTCCATTGCAACCCAATCTTCATGTTTAGGATTCACCATGAATAAACACAAGACCCTCATTGCTTGGCCAATGTCAGGTATTACATAAACAATTGCATAAAAAAAAATTATAAACTACACCAACTTAGGTAAAATGATACATATCCTACATATTTACATGTGTTGTAGGACAATTCTTAACTAAAATCCTACTTTCCATAGAAATAAGAACATTCATTGGTCTACAATCCACCATGTTAGAACACTGCAACATAGATTTCAGATACTTACTCCAGTTAACATGATATTTCTATTTATTTTATCTTTCCTTATCACTATCCCTAAGGTATAATTTGTACACCAATTCATTCATGTCAAATAGTGGTAAAAGCTAATACTTCATATCACTAATCACATCAACAATATTACCAAAAAATAACATATAATCTACATACAAAGTGAGAACAATAAAATTACCACTGTCATGCTTTTAATAAACAAAATGATCTTCCTTTGATTTGAGAAATTCCACAATTAAAAAAGAAGAATAATTTTTTTCTACCTCATTCTAGATGATTATTTGAGACCATATATATCTTCTCAATTTGTACATCCATAAATTTTATCTCATAGTTCTATGGCTATGCCATATGTCTCCTCCTCTAAGTCACCGTGTAGGAATGTTTTCTTCACATCCATTTATTCTATCTCTAAATCAAAATCTATTGTCTTCACATCTCGCCTTGTACTTTTCAATATTGTCATCTAAATTGATCGCTTTCTTGAACACCCATTTGTATCCAATGACTTTCCATCCATCATGTAAAGTATAATTCCCTTGTATTTCTTAAGTACATCCATTTCCTCATCTATGGCCAATCTCTAGGATTGATTATTTCCATTTCAATTGCCTATTTAATCATTATAGGATGATCAATGTTAGTAAACACATAATATATTTGAAATTAAATGAGATATAATTATGCTAGTCCAATTTCCTTCTTTGCTAAGTGGAGCTACTCAAAGGATAAGGTGGAGTTTCCATTTCCTCTTTTGAACACTTTTATATTTCCTCGTCAATTGGTCCAACATGAATTCAAGTTCATTTTTATTGGTTAAACTTTCTTATTCTAGGTGATAGCTTAAAAAGTAACTTATTTTATCCTCTTATGGCTCCACAATTATGCAACAAGACTTAACTTCTCTAAAAAAACATTACTTTTGTACAAAAATTCTTGGGATCACAAAAGTTATACCCTTTCACATTAACACCATATCCAATGAAGATACATTTCATTTCCTTCTTATCCAAATTCAATCACTTCTCCTTACCCACATGAGCATACACCTTGAAACAAGAAACATGAAGATTCTAAAGTGAGGGATTCTATCTTGCTTAAACCTCGATGGGTTTCTTATCTACAAGAGTCATTGTAGGAGTCCTAGCTATAGTGATTACGTAACATGCTATAGGAACCACTTCTATCCATAATCTCTAATCTAAGCCAATTCCACTAAGCATATTCTTAGGCCTCTCCGTCAATGTCCTATTCATGCATTCTACAACTCCATTTTATTGATGAGTATATGATATTGTTTGATATTTTTCTATATCATTTTCATTATTTGACCTAAAAAATTCTACAAACTACAAAACTCATTGTCATTATCAGTCCTCAGCAACTTAATCTTCCTACTAATTTTATTTTCTAAGAGAACCTTAAACTCCTTAAACTAAGTAAATAACTCATATTTACTTCTAAGAAAATGTATCGATGTCCTTCTATGATAATCATCAATGAAGGATGAGTAATACAAACATTTAGAAATTGAAGGAACTTTAACATGGCCAAATACATTAAAATGAACCAAGTTAAACAACCCATTAGTTTTATGTGAACTACGATAAAATTTAACATGATTATGTTTTCTATGTATGTAGTGCTCACAAAAATCAATTTCAAGAGTATAATTAGTCTACCCCTTAATATATTTTTTTTTTCCAAATTCCACAAGCCTTTCTCACATATATGTCCCATTCTTTAGTGCCATGACATTATCATTTCTATAAATGAATTTCTCTCTAAAGAAAAGGCTCCTTTGGGCACCCCAAAAGCATGACCATTAGGAGGATATAAAACACTCCCCATTGCTGTCATTTTTTCATTATGAAAATGTGGATTCTATGGATCTCTTTTTTGTAAGAAATAAATAACTATTTCATCGAATGAGGCACACATTAAGCGGAAATAGAAAGACCACACAAATATCCTTATTGAGGACCATAGCTCCTCACACCATCTTACACCTTTCATTAGAGAAAACAACTTGCACACTTGCATCATTAAGTGTTTTTCTTGATAGTAAGTTTCAAGAAATACTCGAAAATGTGCATAAATCCATTGATCCCCTTTACTCTAACATTAGGGAATCTAATTGAGACTCTACCACAAGTAGTTGTGAATATATGAGAATCATCATTGAGGTATACTTTCCCACCACTCTTGATGGGAAGTCATGCGGAAGGAAGCTCCAAAGTCTATTAAACACACACTATGACTTGAATGGGTTACCATGGTTGCAACAAAGGCTTCTCCACCATTCTCCTAAATATAATTTTTATGATTCATCCTTAGAGTCATTCCTTTTCTTATTTTCTCCTTTTATCTCTTCCTTACAATCTCTTTTGAAATTCTTAGTTGTGCCACAATGCCAACATATTTCCTTGGACTTTATAAGAGACTTAGAACTCCCACTAGATTTGGATCTACATGCTTCTCCATCTTCTTCCCTGTAGCTTTTGATCTTCCACATATAACCAAGACCTCCTTGTTGGATTCCAAATCCTTCCACCTGATCCCCTAAATGAATAAAACAACTACCACATCAAGCAAGAATTTCTTCGAAGTTCTTCCAATGGTCATCACTAGGTTGTCTAATAAATCTAGCAAAGAGTAGAAAAGGATCATTAATGATCCTCCTCATCCATATTCACCCAACTTCAGTTAAACTAGATCACAGTGATATTAAACACATTCAAATACTTGAATATAGAATCACAATCACCCATTCCCAAGGCATACAACTTTTTCCCTTGAAAAATGTTTATTAACTAGGGATTTATTCTAGTACAAGTCTCCCAAAATTTTCTAAAGGTCTGTCATGGTGGTTTCTTCAAAAACATTCATTAACACTACATTATCCAAATAAATCCCAATAACAGTTCTTGGTTTTCTCTCCATCAGTACCAAATGTTTTCTTTCATATAGAAAGGTTTGGTCTTGGATCCTACAACCTATAGACCTTGATGTATGAGGAAATCCTCCATCTTTATCTTCCATTGCTCAAAGCTAGTGCCATTAAACTTTTCTATTTCTAGCCTTCAAATACTTTCCATTTTCTTGCAACAATATTTCCTTATGTGTAAGCTCCCACTTAAATCAATATTAGATCAAAACATTTTGTCACTAACACCTAGGATATGAGGTGATTAGAATCTAATACCAAATGAAAGGAAGAAATGCAAAATAAGTTTCCAACTCTAATGGATGAAAGAATACCATGCATAAAATTTTAAATAAGTAATTTCATTTTCATAGGGAAAACCCTTTCAAGCCCCAGATTTCAAAGTAAGTTTGATGTATTATTCAAAAATAAATTACAATACATTTACTAGGTTGTGCTCTTACTAGGGGTAATCGACAACATTCAAATTTCATAGAAATTTTAGTAACATTCAACTTCTAAATTCATGGTACTTTTGATAACTTCTCTATTTATGTTTCCTATGCAAGACTTAAACCAGTATATATCCATTTTAAGCACAGATCTAACATGAGCTAAGAGGGATCAATTTTCTTCATGTGCAAATTTCTTTAAAGTGCAAAAATATAATGTGTAATTTTTTATTGTTTAAATTGCATTTTTGAATGTTATATAGAGTATACAAAGGACCAAACTATAAAATATTGAGATCACTTCAAACATTTTAACAATAGAAACTTATTATTTTCATCATATATACATAATTTAGAAGTAATAATAAGTTTTACTCTCGAACTCTTCTTCTCCATCCAAGCTAGTTGATTGGTGGAACGAATAAAGGAGTCATCGTAAGAAGAAGGGTCTCATCAATATTGCCTTCTCTAGAGAAAAGTACAACAAGGTTACTAACAAGTTGAAAGGAGAATGAAGTGCTAAGGAGCAAAGGAAGTCCATGTGCTGAAAGTTATAGTGCAGAAAGAGGAAGGATCTGATTTATGCTTGGAGGATATCCTAGTAAAGGATCTAGGGTTTGACAGTTGTTCAAATAAGAAGCTTCAATAAGAGAAAACCTACCAAGGGCTTTCCTCTCAAGAGTGAAGAGGTTTTGTCCCTCACAGAGAGTCAAACTTTGTGTTCTCATTATTTTTCTTTGGTAGAATTTTGATGAAGTACACACATATGCACTAATAAGAAGAAGAAGAAGAAGAAGACACATAAGCTAAGAAGAAAAGTAAAAAGACTCCAGAAATTCTTATCAAGTAACAAAGAATCATCACAATACTAATTTTCCCTAGATTCTTCAACATGGTATCAGAGAGTTAGGTGACACATCAAGGAAAGGGCAACTCAAGAACACTCATCAAGGGGAAGCATCTACAAGGTTGAAGCATCAAGCCTAGAAGTCCCAATCACTTCAAGGGCAAGAAGGGTTTACAATCCATCGTTCATCAAGGAAGTCTACAAAGCTAGAATAAGAGCCTTATATAAAGGCACCTACAAAGAAGAGTAGATTTAAGCATAACCTACATCAAGATACAATAAAACATCATAAGCAAGCAAGTCCACTTGAAGAAGGCAACTTGAAAGAATATCAAGATCCAGGGAAGACAAGCCATCAAGCCTTCAAGGAGGAAGTCAATCAATTACATCTCAAAATATATTAAGTACATGTCCCCTTCTGAATATATTTCAATGTCTTTTTGCAAGGAAAGCAATAAATTGGTAGGCACCAATAACTTTCTTGCATGGAAGAAGAGGACTGATCTACTACTCAAGGAGAATGAACTCCTAGAGCATGTCAAAGGGAATATCAATATCCCTGCTAAGGAGTAGACTCAAGCTTTAGCCAAGTACAATAAGGATGAGATAAGATCTCAAAGGATTATGATAGAATCAATCAAAGACTCTCATTCCTTATGTCTCCAAGTTTGAGACATCCAAAGAAATTTATTATAAGCTAGTAGAGCTATTCTTGGTATCCAAAACTAGAGAATTAATATCTCTAAGGAATGAATTATACAAGATTAAGGTAAGAAAGGAAGGAATAGCTCCCTACTTCATGAAAATCTCTGAAATGAGAGATCAACTTCAAGAGCTTGGGGAAGTCATGTCTGACAGAGAGATGACAACTGTAGTACTCAAGCTCTACCTGAGGAGTGGAGAAACTTCACATCTAGCATATATGTCAAGAAGGAAGCAACCACTCTCGGTGAAATTTGGTTTCTAAGCAAAACAAAGGAAACCAGACTTAGGGAAAAAGAAGATGTGGGGTTAAAGGAGAAATCATTTTCTACCATGGCCAAAAGAAAGGGTGAATTTGGCAAGTTTGGTCCACGAAGAACAAGCAACAAGGACATGTCCAAGATCCAATGCTTTGGATGCCAAGAATATGGACATTAAAAAAGGAATTCTCCTAAGCTTAAAAAGGACAACAATAACAAAAGGAAGAGGGAAGAATCTCACATCATTCAAGAGATCAAAGAAGAAGGAAAGAAGAAAAATAAGGAAGATCCTCTGGATCTCTACCATGACTAGGTCAAACTCTTTACTTCTAGACTTATTTCAAAGTTTTGAGTAGAATAGGAGCATGTAGGAATAAATTAAAATATTGCATTGCTAGAAACACCCTCTTGAATCTAGCAACATGATGTACATAGAGTTCTAGACCTTCATGTAGATGTAGAATTTATGATAAGAACAAAAATGCATAAGTAGAAAATATATTCTAGAATATAGGAGCATGGGAGATATAGCTCAATATATTCATGTAGAGGAAGCATACTTAGTATAGGACCCCATGATAAAATAAAATTGAACATGATAAGAATATTAGAAGACCTACATCATGAAAAGAAAGGAAACATTTTCAAGGCAAGGATATTTAAAATCCTATGATGGAATCTTCAAAAGAAGATTCATGAACCAAGGCATATTTCTCATTGGGAATCCCATTCATGGGATTCAAGAAAAGGAATGATATGCAAGAAAGCTAAGATGAAGCAAGAAGGGCCACACCAAGTTCAAATAAAGCAAGGATGACCAAAGGAGAATCAAGATGAGGTATGTATGCATCAAATTTTAAGTCATGTTATTATTTGTATATTATTGAGTAATGGGTATAGTACTATAACATGACCAAGCATGAAAGAATCTCTTTCACCAAGGACATGCTTGAAGGCATGCACTACAATGCGATAAAGGTCAATAAAAAAATGTGCCCACATAAGCAACATAATATTGCTGACCAAGAAGCAAGAAGAAATGCTGACAAGTCCAGAAAGAAACGGATGAAGGAATGCTCTCACAAGAAGCATTAGATGGTTGACCTATCTATCTAAGGAGAGGAAATGAATAAAGAGATAAAGCATGTGAAGAACACCATGATCACCAAGAATCACTAACTAAAAAAATTCCTTGAAATATATCTCCCGAAAGATGGTAGGACAACTTTGATAAAGGAAGAAAGGACCCTTGACACCTATGAAGGCCTTGGAGATAAAAAAGGTGAAAATAATTGATTCTACTCTAAAGAGATGTCGTGATGAAGAAGCCATCCAACAAAAGAAAAAGAAATATCAGGATGAAGTCATGATGGGATACTAGGTCAAAGCATGTAACCTAGCAAGTACTATGAAGCATCCATGAGAAGAGTATTCTAAAGCATGGACAATATGAAAAAGGAGTAGCCAAGATGACAAGAAAACCTGATAGTCACTTTTCACAAAGCAATGACATGACAAAGAAAGAAAGAAAGTGATTAGTGGATGGTGCCCTACCTAGAAGAAGTTCAAAAAAAGACTTCATGAAATCAAGAAAGAAAGGACATCAAGCAGTTGAAGGACCCGCAAAGAAGAAGTTGTTGATGAAAGAAAAAGTCTCGAGTTAAGAGGGAGCTCTAATAGGTCCCTGATCAAGAGGGAATTTTTGGATCACCCCTGATTACAAAGGAGTGACAATTGTGTTTTCCATTTCATGGGTCATGTACTAGACTAGGACTAACAATCGTAAGTCTAGATGAAGGGCATGAATGGAAATGTAGACACAAGATAGACAAAACATTCTTGTCTTCACTTAGGAAGAAATAATGGGAGGATTAGGTAATCATCTGACATCCGATACTCTTTGAGGATGTGTAGGGCATCCAAGACAAGAGTAGGCAAGAGGACTGATATTCTTTGAGGGCTAGGAACCCAAGATAAGAATAGTCCTAGAAGGTCATACTTGGTGAACACTCGGGTGGGTATTTACCTTGAGAGATAATGATGAAGGTGTCTATAAATCATTGGTCTCACCAGCATTGTAGCTCATGGTATCATAAAGATATGGAGTTGTTAGTTAAGGCCTTGCACTATGATAATGCTGATGGATATGATGCTATAACAGATGGATTGCAAATCCGGTTTCTCTTATGTGAATAATTCAAGATTGAAAATTTCCAAAAACCTTGTAATATTGTATGAATATCTCCCTAGTTAAGAGGGAGTGTTGAAGGAAATGTACCTAGGCTAGGTCTTCATAAATGTAATTTTGATATTTGTATTTATTCAAGAAAATAGCAATTATTTTTGTAATATTTGTCAATGAGTTTCTTGCTCATTGAAAATAGGTCAAGCACATTTTAAAGTGCTTCTAGAAAGTCAAAGTCAAAATGTAATTATAATGAGACCCTTTGAGGGCATGTTACATCATGTATGTCAATGTACAAGGTCATGGGAACATCTCCAAGCATAGTCAAATCCTTTCCTAGCATCAACGAAGTCCCAAGCAGTAAAACGATGGATAAAATATGAATTTTAGTGTAACTGTCATGTCGTCCTAGAGGACAGTCAAGTCGCCCTAAAGAGGAGGGACAAACCTCTATTTATAGAGGTTTTCCATTCCTCATACAACATACAACTTCACTCTAAAATATGCAAGCAAGAAGAGGGATAAAAATGATGAAGAGAATACAAGGATGAAGGCTACAAGGGTAGTGTAATAAGAAGAAAGAACAATGAAGTAAAGGAGGACATTTCTAAAGCAACTACAGTCACACATGTGAGGTCAAGCAATGTCTTACTGCGTCCATAGTAGCAGAAAATTATAGGTCAACATATCTCACTTTTTTGGGTGCAAACAAGTTATACTATGCCTCTCTTTACAAGTGAAGGAGAAGCTCTCATATACGAAGGAAGAAGGACCAAAATCAAAGTATAAGGGACTATTTTCTAGGGCAAAAAATAGTCACACATGCGAGAATAAAAACTTTGTATGCATTCACAACAACCCTACATCCAAGCTATTTGATTGGTGGAAAGAAGAAAGGATTCATCATAAGAATAAGGGTCTCATCAATAGTGTCTTCTCTAGAGAAAAGTACTACAAGGTTACTAACAATTTGAAAGGGGAATGAAGTGCTAAGGAGCAAAGTTCCAGAAGAAAACAACCCATGTGCCAGAAGTATAGTGCAGAAAGAGGAAGGATTTGACCTATGCTTGGAGGATATCCTAGTCAAGGGTCTAGGGTTTGGAAGCTCTTCAAATAAGAAGCTTCAATAAGAGAAAAATTATCAAGGGTTTTCTTCTCAAGAGTGGAGAGGTTTTGTCCCCGACAGAGAGCCAAACTTTGTGTTCTTGTTATTTTTTTGGTAGAAGTTTGATGAAGTACACACATATGCACTAATAAGAAGAAGAAGAAGCATAGGCTAACAAGAAAATTGAAAAGACTCCACAAATTGCTATCAAGTAATGAAGAATCATCACAACACTACTTTGCCCTAGATTCTTCAACATTTGGGTACCCTAAAATTATGACCATCAAGAGTAGATAAAACATTCCTCATTTGCTATCAATTTTTATTGTGAAGATGTAGATTCTATGGATCTCTTTCTTGCAATATCCAAAGAACTATTGCATTTAGTGAGGCATGCATTAAGTTGAAAGAGACAACCTACATACCTACATCATTAATTTCTCATCCAAAAATGTGCATAATTCCATAGATCCCCTTTATTCTAATATTAGGAAATCTAATCAAGGCTTTATCAAAAGTAGCTATGATGGGATGTGAATCACCATTGAGGTATACTATTCCACCACTCTCAATGGAAGGTTAACTACACATTATGACATGATTGGGTTTCCAAGGTTGTAATTCTTGACCATGCTCATAAAATTATTTTTTTATTTCATCCTTAGAGTCATTCCTTTTCTTCTTTTCTCCCTTTATCTCTTCCTTGCAATCTCTTTTGAAATTCTCAACCTTGCCACAATGCCAACATCTTTTCTTGGACTTTTCAAGAGACTTATAAGTCCCATTAGATTTTGATCTATGAGATTCTCCCTCTTCTTCCCTATATATTTTGATCTTACACAAATAGCCAAGGTTTCCTCCTTGTTTTATTCAAAATCCTTCCACCTCATCTCCTCTAAAAAGAAACAATCACTGCATTAAGCACCAATTTGTTTGAAGTGCTTCTAATGACCATCACTAGGTTGTCTAATGAATCTAACACATAGCATACAAGGGTTGTGTAATTTTATCCTTCTCATCCATATTAACTCAATTTAGTTAAACTAAATCACAATGATATTAAACAAATTCAAATGATTGAACATAGAATCACAATCACCCATTCTCAAGACATACAAATAGTTTCCTCAAGAAATGTTTATTAATTAGGGATTTAGCCTAGTATGAGTCTCTAAAATTTTTCTAAACGTTTGTCGTGGTGGGTTCTTCAAAAACATATAATAAAACTACATCATCCAAATAAATCCTAATAAGGATCCTCAGTTCTCTCTCTGAGGCTATTGAATCTTTTTCTTTCATATAACAAGGTTTGGTCGTAGAAACTGCAGCCTATAGATCTTTATCTATGAGAAAACTTTCTATGTTGAGATTCCACAACTCAATTCTAGTGTCATTAAACTCTTCCATTTATAGTCTTGGAATCCTTTCCATTTTTTTGCAACAATATTTTCTTATGTGTAAGTTCCCACTTAAGCCAAGATTAGATTAAGACATCTTGTTTTTGACACCTAAGATCTAAGGTGGTTAAGCTCTAATACCAAATGAAAGGAAGAATAAGTGCAAAATATGTTTCATACTCTAATCAATAATAGAAGAACATGCATTAATTCTTAAACAAACAATTACATTTTCATGGGAAAATGTTTTTAGCAAAAAGAACCCACACTATGAGGCAAGTTCAATGTATTATTCAACAATAGATTACAATACATTTAGAAAATTGTGCTCTTAAGAGGGGTAATCAACAAGAGTAAAGTTCAATAGAAATTTTGGTAGCTAAAAGTTCGAGATAAATTTAGAGAGCATAATGGTACCTTCAATAACTTCTCTATCTTATACCTCTAATGCAGGAACTTAATATCTAGGCCTAAAGAAGCCATAAAAAATTATGTTTTCTAATATCACATGTTGGAAACCACACATAATTTTTGAGTTATAGTAAAAAGAAATATCAATTAGTTAGCGATTTTTGACTTTTACCAAAGAAAAGTATATCTATCTATCTATCTATCTATCTATCTATCTATCATATATATTATATATATATATATATATATATATATATATAAGATAATTTGTACAAGGTGAGTTAAAAAAAGATACCTTTAATTTTCTTTTTAAGGAAATATGCATTAATCAGAACAAATAAAAAACACATACTTTGGTCTTCTTTGGTCTACTACTAGAGAAACTAGAACATTTGGAAAACCAGAGTTACCACATAGTCCAAAAATTGAATATGTTTAGAGATAACAAAATCATAATATGATTAGTCTGAGGCATGTAGCCTTCTCAAACATTATTTACAACTATAACAAAAAAATTAAGTAACCAAAAGCAAGAAAAAATGGTACAAGAGTGTACTAATTCCCTCATCCAATCTTCTTAAAGTATCGTTCCTCTACTACTATCAATTATATGTAGCTTCCTAGAGGACATCTTAGGTTATGGAGAGGCCTAAGATGTGTATCAATATGTTACAAGTGGTGATACATCCCTTTCACTGTGAGTTGGAGGTCATCAAGTATCAACAAAATTTCATTCTTGTATACATTTATATCCAACAATACACATCCCAACAACATTTTGAGGTGCTAGTATATGTCAATGGTGTAAATATATTGGTTGAGCCTCCCTCTAGTATGAACAAATTATGAAACATGTTCAATAGTTTCATGAGATATTTCAATTTCCAAAAGACATCCCCTTTCTCCTACGATCTCCCTTCTTGTGCTTCTATCTACTCATGCATTGGAAAAGGCCTACTATCTCGATATCAATGGACAAAGGTTTTAGACCTTTTCCTAGTGCATGAAATTTCCATGTGCCTATAATATGTTGTGCCTCGACGGGCCTTGCCTCTTTTCCTTAGCATGGTGTCATAGGGACTGAGAAATTTATCCGCGTGCCAAGCAAAAACTAGGTGGTTGGGTTGAGGGAGGATTCTAGAGGAGGGGACAAATTCTAGGTTGTGGGAAGAAGAATTCCAAGGATGGTTGTCTATGCATTGAGAAGCTCATGGTGTAATGGATTGTTTGGGAGAGGTAGAGCAAAGGGAGCAATATGAAAGAGAATGGAGAGTCACCATGGATGATGAGGACTAGTCCATGGGGACTGGTAATATGCAACCAAGTAAACAATTCCCCAATCCCTATGCAATCTATATCTCACCATCTTTAAGCACTAGAACTTCCCATGTTTTTGAATCCTATACTCTAAGAAAACCTTTGTATTAAGCATGACTACTTTGGTACATGATCTCAACTCTTTCCAACTCTTGACTTGCACATTTAATACAAAATACAACAATTACACTAACTCCATCTCACTTTGTCTCTCATAATCACTATTGGCATGATACACCACCACTAGTTCAATAACACCCATTCACTATCGCGATCTCCACTCTTTATTGGGATATATGCCATTACAAATGCAGGTGAAGAGAAAACAACCCTTAAAACCTAGGGGGCATGTGACCATGGTCCATGTCTATCTCCCTATCAGCCTATCTGTAAAAATATCTTTTAAAAATATATTTTAAAAATGTATTTGATATCACACATTTTTAAGAATATTATAAGTAATAAAGGAAAATCATCTTTATAAAGTAACTCATCAATTATATCATTTTTAGAATTAAGCAAAAAAAAATATCATAGTATTGAAATTGAAGACTAATAAATAAAAGTTGTTCCAACTAAATTTTTATGTAATTTATATTTATATCATTGACATTGAACATAATATCAACCTACCTCGAAAATTTAGTTGAATATTTTATATGTTAATAAATTTGTCTTTCAGGAGGGTCTTGCGCTTCGTAGTGCAAGGAAAAGCATATAAGTTGCTGAGATATTTGTTGGATTATTACATATATAATATACCATTGGTGAATTAGTACAGTTACTCGCTTCGTTCGTTACTGGCTGGATTGTTGAAAGAAGAAACGAGTTGGAACAATAAACAAACCCGGCTGGCACAATACATGACATATGCTAGGAAAAGAAACAATGAATGGTTGAAGAAACGGGCTTATGGCTTGCTTCAACTTCAATTTACCTCCCTATACCCGCTGCTTTATAGATTTGATCTTTATGCTTACCTTATACCTTTGACTTATTTATTTGATAATCTTTTAGGTCGTGAAATTATTTGGTGGCCCCCTCGTACCAGAGATTGGGAGTTTGGATCAGTCAACTTCGAGTAGGGGTATGTTAGTGACGTCCACCTTGATAGAAATGGACGGGAAGCAACTAAATCACATTGTAGAAATTTTATATGCTGTTTATTAAAATATGTTTTAAACCAGCCTAGATCCATCTTAACTCGGATCTATCAAGCACCAAGAGGGATCAAATCTCTCAAGGTGAAAATCTCTTTTTTGAGTGCAAAACTTGAGGAAAGGTTTGCACCTTGAGAGATTTGATCCCTCTTAGCACTTGATAGATCCAGAGTTAAGATGGATTTAGGCTGATTTCAGTCGTGTGCAGCCAAAGAAAATCTAACGAACATATCATTAATTTGATCAAAAATATCTAAAATCATCTGATATTATTATAATCATTTTAAATATTTGTAGAATGAGGCTTCTGTGATCCATCATAGTTGTAAGAAGAGCTTCGGCGTAAATCACATGAAAAAGACCTTTTTCGACGCGTTTCGAACCAACTAGTGTGGTTCATCGTCAGGACAAGTTGAAGAAACAGATATGGCCTAGCATGTTAAATAGACAGAGCAGAGACACCAACGGCTACAAAACGACTATTTTTGACTCCAGGACCAAGGTAAAAATTATATTAATAAATTTAATATTCTCATTATTTTTATAATATAATATTATTTTATTTCTAGAAATAAGTAAAATTAGGTTAAATGAATAGTATCACAAGTAATTTATTTAATTAAATAACTTTATGTTTTTAATATAGTAATACTAATGGTTACTTAAATTCTATTCATATTCCAAAAAAATAGGATGTTAGGTTAAAATAAGAATAAATGAATAAAAATATAATTTTAATGGTAATAAGTTATTAAATTAATAACTAACTATATATATGAATGTTTATTAAAGGTATGATAATTTGTTTGTAAAATTATACTCCTTACCATTGATGTAATATCCTATTTTATCTGTTTATAAAATTATTAAATTTACAATTAATACTAACCATCTTACGAGGTTAGATTGAAAAGTAAGTGTGAATGTTTATTAAATAATTTAATTAATTTACTGAGATTATATAT
>APFE030740573.1:0-22854 GCA_000404065.3 Pinus taeda | reverse complement strand
TGTTATTTGACATTGACATTGAATATTTTATATATATTTTTGGAAAATTAAAAATTACGAAGAAATGGATTTCAAGAATTTAATCGTAAAATCTTCTTTTAAAATGTGAAAATTGAAATGTGAAAATTGATTAACTGTTAAAATTGACATCTTTTAGAGTTAACAAATAATTACTATTAAAACAAAATATGAAAAATAATTACTCCTAGAAAAATTGAGGACAAACTTTAAGCAAGATATTGCTGACCGTTTTAAATATTCTGCTCGCACTCCCATTTCATTCGCTTATCACTTGGAAAACTACACCATAACGTCATTCTCTATATATTTAGAGCAAACATTATTAATAAATGCTTAAAGCTCGAACGCCAAAATTATGCCAATCACCCCAATACCTACCTCCACATATATTTTGATTGCGCTTTTTGAGCTTTCAAATTGAACGCTATTGCTGTTCACGCAAAGATGCACTCCCTAATTCTAATTCTGTTGTAACAAACAATCCATTTAAATTTAAAGATAAACACAATTCTTCAACTATAAAATTATCAATTCATTCACATATCGAGTTGATCAGCTGCACCCTGTAATTGCATGTATTAATACACTCACTTCCGCCTCCAGTCGATATTGCACAAGAGAAGATGAGGAACCTAGTATTGCTTCTGGCCTTCTGCTTTTCTGCGAGAGCAGCAGCAGCCATAGAGTGCAGCGACGTGTTGAGTAGACCAGTGCATTGCTTGAGTTACTTCGTTACACCCAGAGCTACTCTTACACCCACCAGCGCCTGCTGCAGAGAAAGCGAGGAAGTGTTGGGCATGGCGAATTCCATGGGTGCCAAAGAAGATCTGTGTAACTGCTTTGTGGGACTGATACGTGGCTTCAGACCCAACCCTAACAAAATTGAAGGCCTTCTGTCTTCTTGTGCTCTCCAACTCTTCTTCCCCATCGATCCCGTTACCGCTCTTCCCGACTGCACACAGTAAGTTAATAGTAGTTTATCATTACTTCAATAATCTCTGGAATATTTCATTTATATCTTTCCTTCCATCCACTCGCACCTTGTATCCATTCTATTTAACTTAACTCGTTTGTATATATTCAATTGCATGTACAGGATTCAATAGCTCGGCCACTGATTCAATAAAGCAGAGTTGTACTCAGTTGGCATCACCGGACGATGCTCTACCATAATAATTACTGATAATGAGAGTACCCTCATAATGCTATAGCAA
Organism: Pinus taeda; assembly: GCA_000404065.3. Lineage (NCBI taxonomy): Eukaryota > Viridiplantae > Streptophyta > Pinopsida > Pinales > Pinaceae > Pinus > Pinus taeda. The sequence goes on along the minus strand of APFE030740573.1, from coordinate 21,619 downwards.
ATAAATAATTGATGTTAATTAGCTACTGTATCAGTAGCCGCGAATGTATTTACCAAAAAATAAAGCGAGAATTTGGATTCTGTGGTCCATGGCGTTCATCCATTTGTGTTGCTGATTAAGTTAATCTATGCATATCGTATAGTATTCTTTGATTGCCACGCTAAACATGGGCATATTTTATTCTACACTCAAGAAATGTATATGACATATCACATTTTTTCTCTTGTAAATCTAGTCTAAAAAATCATTTATATTAATGTCAAGAACAATTCGGGGAAAAATGGTCACTCCGTACGCAAATTTTGGATTCATCCTTGTCACAATTTTAGTGAAAAAGGATAGACAGAGAGTGGAAGCTTATTATTATTTTAATTAGAATTAGGATATTATATTTACAAAAAATTGTATTGCGGTTGTAGTAATTACAATAAAAGAGGGGTTACTTCCGTTATTTCACTCTCACACAATTTTTTGGAATGTCCAAGGGATAAAAAACACTGGTTTTTTTTAATATATAAGCCATTATACTTATATTCCTAAATACATCAAAAGATTTGTAAAATTTGACCAAACTTTACAACACACTAATTAACAAGAGGTGAGATTACATGTCAAGGCTATTTATTGCATAATCAAGAATGATTAAAAGATACTCCCATAAAATCAAAGAAGTTTGGAGATTTTGGAGTTTCTTTCTTTGGAGTCTTTTCCTCTTGTCAAAGGAGGGGAGGAGCCTGAATTTTTCTTTAACACTTCTGAGAAGGATGGAGAGAAGGAAGGATTATCATCTTCAACCTTTTCTACAGGTGCAATATCACATTTCTTCTATTTCTCCTCTTTTGCACGCATGACTCCTGAATCCTTGTCTTGAGTTTGTTTAGGGGTTATCTCAAAGGCCTCTTCAAATGACCTTTAAGAGCCTAACTCTTTATTCTTCTTTGCTTGTGCACTTCTCACATTTTTATTAGTATGGTGATTTTTCATGGATTATCTTTTCACCCTTTGATTTTTCATTTGTCGATCCATAAATTGAAGATGCTTGATGGTTCCTAGTGTTTATAGGAGAATCAAATACCCCTTCCTCCTTTGATACGGCCTCTTTTTCCATGACTAAGTTTATAGGAGAATGAAATACCCCTTCATGCAACCTCTTTTTCCATGACTATTTTTTTTTTTTGAGTTGGAACATCTTTGAGGAGACAAATGCCATTTTGACCCTCAAGACTCTCACATTGGGAGTTGACTAGCTCGATCTCTTGGTGCATTGGATCAAGGATTTCCCCTTCTTTGTATGCTTGATTGAGGGAAACAAATTTGTTCCCTCCCAAACCTTTATTCTTGCTAGAGGAGAATCCTTCAACTTTGGCAGTTTATTTCTTTGGAGAGGGAGGGCCTTTAGGTCCGAGTCCATCTCCTTCTTGTGTCCTTGTGGTTGTGTTTTGCTTGGGGGCACCCTTTCTTCCTTTGGTTCGCTACCAATGTTCTCCTTCCTCCTTATTTTTCTAGATTTCTTTTGTTTTTGGGCATCTTTGGGTAAAGTTCTCATATTCATGTTGAATTTTACATTTAAATAGTAGATGATCACAATCCACTTCTTGATAATGAGTCTAGTTATCTAGTTGGAAATTTATTTCCATTGGGAGTCCCTTATCAAGATCCACTTCTACACAAATATTAGCACAAGATTGCATACCTTATCATGGTTTTCCCAAATAGATATGGTGTTCCATAACATTTCCAATGTTCTTAAATATTTCCTCATTCCATCATTGAAGGGGAAAATATGGCAATTTAACTAAAATAGGAAAAAAATGATGGAACATCATCTTATGGGTTTGAAATGTGGACTCCATTTATTGAACCCTCTACAACCCAGTATAGAGTAGATGTGTAGGTGTAATCTAAGTATGTAAACAATTCTAAATGTTGGCTTAGTTAAATAATAATAAATAATATAATAATAAAAGTGAAAAGTATGGGGCTGAGTGCAAAAATATAAATGTTGCCTCAATTAATAATAAAAAGTTAATGTAATAAAAATAATAAAATTCTATTTGTTATATTTTGATTTTGTTATTAACTTGTGAATAGGTTTTGTTACACCATGAGCCAATACCATGGCTTATCAATACCTCAAGCCCAAAAACCATAACTTATTTCACAACCAAAATATTTTATAACAATATGACAAGATTCTTAACCATGGATATTCACATTCACTTTATTGTGGATATTATTAACTTGTAAAAATTTAGGTTTGTTATAATACCATGGGCCAATACTATGGCTTATCAATACCACATGCCCAAAAAACATAACTTATTTCACAATCAAAATATTTTATAACAATATGAAAATATTCTTGACCATGGATATTCATCCCCACTTTACCATGGATATTATTAACATGTAAATAGGTTTTGTTACAATACCATGGGCCAATACCATGATTTATCAATGCCACATGCCCAAAAAAACATAACTTATTTTACAATCAAAATATTTTGTAACAATATGACATGATTCTTAATCATGGATATTCACCTCCTTTATCATTGATATTATGAAATTGTGAATAAGCTTTGTTACAATAGCATGGGTTAATACTATGGCTTATCAATACCATATGCCAAAAAAACATATCTTATTTCAAAATCTAAATATTTTATAACAATATGGAAAGATTCTTAACAATTGATATTCACCGTGCTTTGCCATGGATATTATTAACTTGTAAATAGGATTTGTTACAATACCATGGGCCAATACCATGGCTTATCAATACCACGTGATCATAAACCATAACTTATTTCACAATAAAATTATTTTATTTTAACTTAATTTTATTTTATTTTTTTAATTGAAGCTAATAGGAAAAGGGTTATAATTAGTTTTGAGATATATATAAACCCTCTATCCTCGCAAGTACTAAAAATATTCCCATATAAATGAAATTAAGTTTTTAATAAAATTAAAAATGAGAATACTTTTATATTTAAAGATGTGAAATTTATATAATACAAATATTAGTAAGAACCAACATAGATCTATCTTAACTAAGGATCCAAGTGAAGACAGAAATAAAAGTTAAGGGAAGAGGGGGGGAAGGAAAAAGAGGGAGGGACAAAGTGACAAAACTGGAGGGTGGAGAGAGAGAGAGAGAGAGAGCGATGGGGGGAGATGAAGAGAGGGAGGTGGAAGAGAGAGGTATGAAGAGAGAGAGGAGAGAGATAAGAAGAGAGGAGGAGAGAGAGAGATGGAGTTGGAGGGGGAGAGGTAGATGGATAAAGATAGGGAGTGGCAAGGGATAGATGGATAGAGAGAGAGAGGTAGAAAGAGAGGGGGGGGAGAGAGAATAGGGGAGAAAGTTAGGGAAGCAGTAGGCGAGAGAGAGAGGGAGGGGGGCACAGAGATGGGGAGAGACAAAGATAGGTGCTGTTATTTGTATAGGGGAGAGAGAGAGGAGAGCGAATGGCGGGGGAGATAGAGGGGGCGGTGGGAGATAAAGGAGAGAGAGGGACTCAAGAGAGAGAGAGAGTGAGTGGCGGGGGGTGAGGAGGGAGGTGGGAGATAAAGGGAGAGAGAGGACTCAAGAGAGAGGAGAGAGAGATGAAGTTGGAGGGGGAGAAAGAGGGAAGGAAGAAGAAAGACATAAAGGGAGAAAGGTAGAGAGAGAGAGAGGGAGTGACAAGGGAGTGATGGAGAGAGAGCGAGGGAGAGAGGAGAGATAGAGGGAAGGGAGAGAGGCAAAGAGGAAGAGGGAGGGAGAGAGAGAAATCCATATGGAGAGAGGGGGAGCATGTTTGGGGGGTGAGATAGAGAGAGGGAATAAGAAAGAGACACATAGATACAAATATAGATATTATACAGTAGTATATAACTAGCTTAGATCCATCTTAACCCATATCTATCAAGTGTCGAGAGGGAACAAATCTCTCGAGGTGAAAACATTTCCTCAAGATTTTCACTCAAAAAAGAGGTTTTCACATCGAGATATTGGATCCCTGTCGGTGCTTGATAGATCCATGTTAAGATGGATATAGGTTGGTTTAGATACAAACCATGAGCCCTCATAAAATATGGCCCACTTAAAAAAGTTAGATCTCAATCTACTTTCTTTTCAAGGAGGAAAAAGAAAAACCCCCTCCCATAGAAGGAAATAAAAGGTGGTCCTTCAATCATGGTTCTCTAGTAGTTATCTACCCAAAGATTCAAAGAACACAATGAGGGTTATAAGTCCATAAACTATTTGATCATGCCTCTCTCCACTAGCCTAAAAGCTATTGTGTGGGATTGATGTTGGCATTATGATACAGGTGTTGTCCTTGATGGAAACTCACTCGGATGACAGTTCTCAGTGCAGTAGAAAAGAATTACAGATCAAACTACATAGAATGAAGAAAGAAAGGTATACGTAGGTTCACCGTGACAGAGAAGCGTATACACGCTGGTTAACAGACCAAAATGAGTGTATATCATACACACACACTTTCACATAATGAAAAGCACATATATCTTGGAAAACTAAGTTTAGGTCCAAGGTATTTGGTCCATGGTATTTTGATCCATGGTATTGGTCCATGGTATTTGGTCCAAGGTATTGACCCTAGACATTGGGTCCAAGGTATTGGTCCTAAGTGGTTTTGGTCCATGGTATTGAGAAAGGCCTAAAACTATATAAGGAGGAGAAGATCATTAGGTCAAGGAGTGCAAGTGGTGTAAGTATTGAATATCTGATGAAGTGTGAGATCCAGTATGCAAGTTATGGGTTTGTGATGCTTTGCTTGACCTCAACCAAGGATGCACCTATGTGGATGATGATGGATGATGGATCAGGATCTTAAGGCTTGGAATGCATTATCATTATGTGGTTTGATCATGGATAGACTAGATCTGAATTACTGACGCATATTTTATTCTGTAAAATTTATGATCTGGGTATGACTGATGTCTGGTATAGCTGCAAAGTTATGAGTAAATATTTGCAGATCTGTACGCGGGTTCGCTTTGGTAAAAGTGTGTATACATGTTGGTTAGGCTCTTAAAATTCACGTATATATTATGAAATATGATATTTGAATTTGCAGATGGTTCTGGTGGTTGTTGCAGAGTTTTGGGTTCTACTTTGTGTTCTGGTGACAGGTCTTCAGTGATTCAATAGTGGGTGATTCAGAGATTGATGATTGAATGATTAGTTAATGAAATGGTTGTATTGTAGTGGTGATTGATTTTTTGCTTCAATGTTATTGATGGGTCCAGTATGAAAATTGGATGAAACGTGGCCTTCAAATTATGGTGTTGTGTTGTAGGAGTATCCAGTATGGAAATTTATGAAACGTGGTCCCTGAAGGAAGAGAGAAGGTCATAGCCTTCTATAGTCCGGTGCCTATGTACTGGTAAACATATCAGCGAGTAAATGAGCCAGGGTGTTGTAGATCCCTCTTAGTAGCAGCTAGAAAACGAGTGAAGATTGGAGCCTTCAGTAGGCCGGCGCATACATACTAGTAAACAGATTGGCTAGTACAAGAGCTAGGGGGTTGTAGCTCCCTTCCAGTAGTAGCTGGAGAAACAGAGAAGGTTGTAACCTTATGCAGGTGTGTGTACTGGTATGAGTCCGCGTCAGTACAAGATTGTAAACATGTTTTTTAATATTAAAAGGAAGACAACAACAGGTGGTTTTTGTCCTGCATTGGGTTTCCGCCTTATATCTTGGTGTTCATGTGTGTTTCTTATGTGTGATGGTCTGTTGTGTTTTTACTGCACCTGGTTATTGTTTATATGGTTAATGAAGTACTGATACACTGATTAAAGATCAACATATGATGAATTAACTGAATCATAAGTTTGTTGGATATACGCTAGTTTCCTTAAACACAGTTGTGTGTACACACAGGTTACCTTCATTGAAGTAGTGTATATGAATTTGAGTATGGAACTGAAAAAAGTTATTGATTTGATAATACTAATTCACATCCCCCCCTCTCAGTGTTATTTCCAACAATTGGTATCAAAGCAGGTCCTTTGGTAGAAGCTTGATTGCTTGAAGGAGATCTGTAGAAACAATGGGAAAGAAGTCAAAGAAGAAAGCACCGCATAAGAAGAACACAACTCAAAGGAACAATACAACAGGAGAGATAATTGGCCATTAGGTGGAAGTAAGGATTCAGATTCCGAATCACCTCAGGTTGAAGATGAACAAGAAAATGAAGCATCAGATAAAATCAGAGATCAACAAGATCTATTCAACAAAAGGGAGTGTGCCATCAAAGAAGAAGTTACCATATTAAAATCTCAGTTGGAGTGTGTCTTCAAAGTACGTCAAATGCTACAGGATGAAGTGATATCATTAAAAAATAAGCAGAATGAAGAACTACCTCAAGCAGATAAAGAACAAGAAAATGAGATTCTCAAATTAAGGCAACAAGTGGAAGAGGGAAGAAAGGCTGAAGAAATCTTGAAGAAGCAATATCTATAAAAGGAAGAACAACATGAGGTTGAGATAAATATCTTAAAAGGTAAATTAGAAGAAAAGGATAAGATTTTATGATTTCAAGATAGTACTAAGATCTTGGATGATATTCTTAGTAGTTAGAGGTCTGCTTCTATCAAAACTGGTCTTGGTTTTCATGAATCTATTGAAGGTGAATCTAGCTCACAAGGTTAGGCAAGAAACTCTAATGAAAAATCTGAAATTCTCAACAAGGAGATGAAAGGTCAACCCCATCAACAACCAAGGAAAGAATCCTTCAAAGAAAATATTTTACTCCAAACTATGGAATTGATAGTCGGTTATTTTCTCAGATGAATAATGTTGAGTGTTATGTATGTCGTAATCTTGGACATGTTGCAGCAAGATGTAGAAGTAGAATGGTTCAAGGCCATCACATAGAAAGATCATCAGCTTGCAGGTACTTTAAGGGATATTGTTTTTCTTGCAATATGTTTGGTCACAAAGCCATTGACTGCTACAAAAGGAATATGAAACATGTAAGATTTTATGCATGTAACAAGCTTGAACATATAGCAAAGGAACGCAGGAGAATATTTTGGGCACCATACCAAAAGGAGAAAACATCATCACAGTCAAAGATATGGAAGAAGAAGGAAGTATAGTTAGAAAGATGTGCTATAGTAGAGTATACAGACATAACAGATTCAAAGGGAGCTGAAAGTATGAAATCTTATTGTTCTAAATCTCATATGAAAGTTTCATAAAGACAAGTCTCGTATATACGCGTGTTCAAAGCTGCACAATCGCGTATATGTTAGTTTGAGGAAAAGCAGAGGGACAGATTCAGGAAAAAGGGTCTGATATGGTTCAGTCAATTATTTTCTCTGTTTGATGATTGTTACAATCTACTAATGATGTGTGGAATTGTGTTGGTACTCATAAGATGTTATTTAGAAGTGCTTTTGATCCTCACAAGTTAACTTGATGTATATCTGATTGATGATGATGCCTTGATACGTCTTGTTGATATATGCATGATCAGATCTGACAGTGAACAACTGGAACAGGTTCAGGGGGAGCATATGCTTCGATAATGCATTGTTCGAATTATGGTTAAAATTCTTTGGTGATGACGCTTATGTGGCTAAATGATACATCTTGCTATGATACTTGGGGTCACATTGTTGGTATTCAAATCAGATTCATGGATGATCACTTACGTGGCATATTATTGGTTGGCCAAGAGAATGGTATTGCAGGTTACAAGTCTGGATGTTTTTTATAGATGCTGATGGTGCGGATCATATGGTGTATGATAGTTGCTGATGATTATCATGATCTTGTTTATATCGGTTGTCCTTCTTATAAATGTCATGTATATAATTTAGTGTAAAGGTCATGAAAATACCTAATTTGTAATACCACTATGCATGGAACAGATGATGTAATAATTTCTATTTGATATATCCCCACTTGGTTGGGTGGATGAGTCAAAATTGGTGTATCCCCACTTGGTTGGGATATTGATGTTTGTATGAGTCATTGGTGATAGGAAGGTCATACTCACTTAGTTCAGTTGTAGAGTCATGTTATTCTTTTGAAAAATACTTTTTGCAGACTCTGCATGTGCTCAAGGGGAGCATGGACAGATTGGTACATCTTAACATGTACAAAGGGGGAGCTCAATCAAAGATTTCAGCATGTACTCAGGGGGAGCATGGACATCATAATATATATCAAAGGGAGAGAATATCTTGGTCCGCCCTTTTCCCTTGATGTCAAAGGAGGAGAGTGACTTTGTGTTGTTGTTTCCATTAAGTCTAAAGGGGGAGATTGTTGGAATTATGATACAGGTGTTGTCCTTGATGGCAACTCACTCAGATGACAGTTCTCTATGCAATAGAAAATAATTACAGATCAAACTACAGAGAATGAAAAAAGAAAGGTATATGCAAGTTCACCGTGATAGAGAAGCATATACACGCAAGTTAACAAACCAAAAGGAGCATATAACATACACACACACTTTCATAGAATGAAAAACGTGTATATCTTGGAAAACTAAGTTTTGGTCCAAGGTATTTGGTCCATGATATTTTGATCCATGGTATTGGTCCATGGTATTTGGTCCGAAGTATTGGCCCCAGATATTGGGTCCAAGGTATTGGTCCTAAGTGGTTTTGGTCCATGGTATCGAGAAAGGCCTAAAACTATATAAGGAGGAGAAGATCATTAGGCCAAGGAGTGCAAGTGGTGCAAGTATTGAACATCTGATGAAGTGTGGGATCCAATATGCAGGTTATGGGTTTGTGATGCTTTTCTTGACCTGAACCAAGGATGCACCTATGTGGATGATGATGGATGATGGATCGAGATCTTAAGGCTTGGAATGTATTATCATTATGTGGTTTGATCATGGATAGAGTAGATCTGAATTATTGACGCATATTTTATTCTATAAATGTTATGATCTGGGTATGACTGATGTCTGGCATAACTGCAAATTTATGAGTAAATATTTGCATATCTATACATGAGTTCGCTTTGGTAAAAGTGCGTATACACGCTGGTTAGGCTCTTAAAAGTTGTGTACACATTATGAAATATGATATCTGAATTTGCAGATGGTTCTAGTGGTTGTTGCAGAGTTCTAGGTTCTGCTATGTGTTCTAGTGATAGGTCTTCAATGATTCAATAGTGGGTGATTTAGAGATTTATGATTGAAAGATTGGTTAATGTAATGGTTGTACTGAAGTGGTGATTGATTTTGTGCTTCAATGTTGTTGATGGGTCCAATATGAAAATTGGATGAAATGAGGCCTTTAGATTATGGTGTTGTGTTCCAGGAGTATCCAGTATGAAAATTTATGAAATGTGCTCCCTAGAGGAAGAGAGAAGATCGTAGCCTTCTGTAGACCAATGCCTACATACAGATAAACATATCAGATAGTACAAGAGCCAGGGGGTTGTAGCTCCCTTCCAGTAGCCACTGGAAAACAAGTGAAGGTTGAAGCCTTTAGTAGGCCAGTGCCTACATACTAGTAAACAAATCGACTGGTACAAGAGCTAGGGGGTTGTAGCTCCCTTCCAGTAGTAACTAGAGAACGAGAGAAGGTTTTAGCCTTCTGCAGGTGGGTGACTACGTACTGGTATGAGTCTGTGCCAGTACAAGATTATAAACAGGTTTTCTAATATTAAAAGGAAGACAACAACAGGTGGTCTTTGTCTCGCATTGGGTTTCCACCTTATAGAAGTGTTCATGTGTGTTTCTTATGTGTGATGGTCTTTTATGTTTTTACTGCACCTGGTTATTGTTTATATGGTTAATGAAGTACCGATGCACTGATTAAAGATCCACATATGATGAATTAACTGAATCATAAGTTTGTTGGATATACACTAGTTTCCTTAAACACAGTTGCGTGTACATGCGGGTTACCTTCAGAAGTAGCGTATATGAATTTGAGTATGGAAATGAAAAATTTATTGATTTTCTAATATTGATTCACCCCCCCCACCCTCCCCCCCACCACCCCTCTCAGTATTATTTCCAATAATTGATTGGCATGAACTAAAATTTTCAAGACATCATCCAATTTCTTCACAAATTGGGCCAACTTGGAGCACTAGAACCTTAGATCATCAATTACTAGTTAATTGAAAGGATTGATATTAGGATCAGGTGTAGGATCATACCCTCAAAAATTGAAAACCATCAATAAGGTGGCTATGGTTTCTTCAATTATTTCCCTGATCACTTGGGAAGGGAGCCATATCACTTTAATTTTTCATGGGTTACAAATTGTAGCGTTTTATGGTCATTGACATATGTATCTTTATGTTAAGGCTCAAAGAGTACATGAGGGTGGGATTTGATCTACTTATGTGTGAACAAGTCATGAGATCATCTAATATAATCTCTCTAGGTGTAACTACATTCTTGATCACTACCTTAAGGTGTCCCCATGGATCCAGGTTAGGCCCTCATGGGAATTTAACCTTTCCCAATGGTGAAAATATCTTTTCCCTCCACCATCTAGTCAACCCTTTTGAGTACGTGGAAGCTTATTATGGACTTGAAAATAGTTGTAAATTAATAAACCTTTTTCTTTTAGATAAGGATAAACTCTTCTTTGAGAATCTAGTCACTCTTGTTATCTTATGCAGTCATGAAAATTGGGGATAAAACATCTATAGTAACTCATTTCTTAAAAAAAATGGAAATTTGTAAATGTTTTCTAGAAAAAAGCACGGAAAATTAGTGCATTCATGAAATTTACTCCCTAAAATTTTCCTTTTCCAAAAGAATTTTATAACTTATAATCATAAAATTAAAAGCAATAAACCATATCCTATCCTCATTATAAAGGCAAGTATTAACCCCAATGGGACCTTGATTATGAGAAAGATACCTAAAATACAAGAATAAGATAAGCCACATGGAGGATAAATAATACAAATATTTAGAAATTGAAGGAACTTTAACATGACCAAGTACATTAGAATGAACCAAGTTAATCAACCCATAAGGTTCATGAGAAGTAGAAAAAACTGAGCATGGCTATATTTTCCATGTATGTTCAAGAGTAGAATTAGTCTACCCATCAATGAGATTTTTGTTTTTCAAGGACCACTAATGTTTCTCACCTATATGTCCCATTCTCTAGTGCTACAACATTGTCATTTCTACAAGTAACTTGCTCTCTAAAGCAAGGGATTCTTTGGTGTTGAAGGAAATGTAACTAGGCTACGTCTTCATAAATGTAATTTTGATATTTGTATTTATTCAAGAAAAAGAGAAATTATTTTTGTAATATTTGTCAATGAGTTTCTTGCTCATTGAAAATATGTCAACCACATTTTAAAGCGCTTCTATAAAGTCAAAGTCAAAATGTAATTATAATGAGACCCTTTGAGGGCATGTTACATCATGTATGTCAATGTACAAGGTCATGGGAACACCTCCAAGCATAGTCAAATCCTCTCCTAGAATCAACGAAGTATCCAAGTAGCAAAACAATGGATAAAAGATGAATTTTAGTGTAACTATCATGTCGGAGTAGAGGATAGTCAAGTCGGCCTAAAGAGGAGGGATAATCCTCAATATATAGAGGTTGTTCACTCCTCATACAACATGCAACTTCACTCTAAAACCCACAAGAAAGAAGAGGGCTAAAAAGGACGAAGAGAAGACAAGGATGAAGGCTACATGGGAAACATAATAAGAAGACATAACAACGAAGTAAAGGGGGACATTTATGAAGAAAATACAGTCACACGTGTGAGGTCAAGGAAGCTCTGATTGCGACCATGGTAGCATAAGAGTATAGGTCAACATATGCCACTGTTTTGGGTGCAAACAAGGTTTACTAGGCCTCTCTCTACGAGTGAAGGAGAAGCTTTCATATATGAAGGAAGAGGAACCAAGATCAAAGTAGAAGGGATTGTTTTCTAAGGTAGAAAACAATCGTACATGTGAGAATCTGAACTCTGTATGCAGTCATAATAGCCCTACATCCAAGCTAGTTGATTGGTGGAACAAATAAAGGAGTCATCATAAGAAGAAGGGTCTCATCAATAATGTCTTCTCTAGAGAAAAGTACAACAAGGTTACTAACAAGTTGAAAAGAGAAAGAAGTGGTAAGGAGTAAAGCGTCGGAAGATAGAAGTCCATGTGCTGGAAGTTATAGTGCAGAAGGTGGAAGGGTTTGACCTATGCTTGGAAGATATCCTAGTCAAGGGTCTAATGTTTGGCAGTTGTTCAAATAAGAAGCTTCAATAAGAGAAAACTTACCAAGGGTTTTCCTCTCAAGAGAGAAGAAGTTTGTCCCTAACAGAGAGTCAAACTTTTTGTTCTGGTTATTTTGTTTTGGTAGTAGTTTGATGAAGTACACACATATGCACTAATAATAAGAAGAAGAAGCATAAGCTAACAAGAAAAGTAAAAAGACTCCACAAATTGTTATCAAGTAACAAAGAATCATCACAACAGTACTTTGCCCTAGATTCTTCAACATGGTATCAAAGCGTTAGGTGACACATCAAGGAAAGGGTAACTCAAGAAAACTCATCAAGGGGAAGCATCTACAAGGTTGAAGCATCAAGCCTAGAAGTCCCAATCACTTCAAGGACAAGAAGAGTCTACAATCCATCATTCATCAAGGAAGTCTACAGATTTATAATAAGAGCCTTATATAAAGGCGCCTACAAAGAAGAATAGATTGAAGCAAAACTGATATCAAGCTACAAGAAAACCTCATCACCACACAAGTCCAATTGAATAAGGCAACTTGAAAGAACATCAAGATCCAGGGAAGACAAGCCATTAAGCCTTCAAGAAGGAAGTCAATCCATTACATCTCAAAATCGATCAAGTAAGTACATGTCCCCTTCTGAATATATTTCAATGTCTTTTTGCAAGGAAAGGAATAAATTGGTAGGCACCAATAACTTTCTTGCATGGAAGAAGAGGAATGATCTACTACTCAAGGAGAATGAACTCCTAGAGCATGTCAAAGGGAATATCACTATCCGTGCTAAGGAGTAGACTCAAGCCTTAGCCAAGTACAATAAGGATGAGACAAGAGCTCAAAGGATTATGATAGAATCAATCAAAGACTTTCTCATTCCTTATGTCTCCAAGTTTGAGACATCCTACAAAATTTATGATAAGCTAGTAGAGCTATTCTTGGTGTCCATAATTAGAGAAGTAATATCTCTCAGGAAATAATTCTACAAGATGAAGATAAAAAAGGAAGGAATAACTCCCTACTTCTTGAAAATCTTTGAAATGAGAGATCAATTTCAAGAGCTTGTGGAAGTCATGTCTCACAGAGAGATGACAACTATAGTACTCAATGCTCTACCTAAGGAGTGGGGAAACTTCACATCTAACATATATGCCAAGAAGGAAGCAACCAATCTCAGTGAAATGTGGTCTCTATGCAGAACAAAGGAAACCAAACTTAGGGAAAAAGAAGATGTGGGATGAAAGGAGCAAGCATTTTCTACCATGGCCAAAAGAAAGGGTAAATTTTGCAAGTTTGGTCCACGAAGAACAAATAGAAAAGACATGTCCAAGATCCAATGCTTTGGATGCCAAGAATATGGACATTACAAAAGGAATTGTCCTAATATTATAAAGGAAAACAACAACAAAAGGAATAGGGAAGAAGCTCACACAACTCAAGAGATGAAATAAGAAGGAAAGAAGAAAAAAAAAGGAAGATCCTCCATATCACTACTATGACTAGGTCAAACTCTTTACTTCTAGACTTCTTTCAAAGTTTTGAGTAGAATAGGAGCATGTAGGAATAAATTAAAAATTTGCATTGCTAAAAACACCCTCTAGAATCTAGCAACATGATGTGCATAGAGTTCTAGACCTTCATGTAGACGTAGCATTTATGATAAGAACAAAAATGCATAAGTAGAAAATATCTTCCATAATATAGGAGCATGGCAGATATATCTCAAGATATTCATGTAGAAGAAGCATACTTAGTATAGGACCTCATGATAAAATAATATTGATCATGACAAGAATCTTAGAGGACCTACATCATCAAAAAAAAGGAAACGTTTTCAAGGCAAGGATCTTTAAGATCCTATGATGGAATATTCAAAATAAGATTCATGAACCAAGGAAAACGTCTCATTTGGAATCCCATTCACGGGATTCAAGAAAAGGGATGATATATAAGAAAGCTAAGATGAAGCAAGAAGGGCCACACCAAGTTCAAATAAAGCAAGGATGATCAAAGGAGAATTAAGATGAGGTAAGTATGCATCAAAGTTTAAGTCATGTTATCATTCGTATATTATTGAGTAATGGGTATAGTTCTATAACATTATCAAGCATGAAAGAATCTCTTTCACCAAGGACATGCTCGAAGGCATGCACTACAATGCGATAAAGGTCAACAAAAAAATGTGCTCACATAAAGAGCATAATATCGTTGACCAAGAACCAAGAAGAAACGTTGACAATTCCAGAAAGAAATCAATGAAGGAATACTCTCACAAGAAGAATTAGATGGTTTACCTATCTATCTAAGGAGAAGCAATGAAGAAAGAGATCATGCACGTGAAGAACACCATGATCACCAAAAATCACTATCTGACAAAATGCCTCGAAATGTATCTCCCAAAAGAAGGCATGACAACTTTGATAAAGGAAGAAAGGACCCTTGACACCTATGAAGGCCATGGAGATAAAAAAGGTGCAGATAAATGGTTCTACTCTATAGAGATGTCATGATGAAGAAGCCACCCAACAAAATAAAAGAAATATCAGGATGAAGTCATGATGGGCTACTAGGTCAAAGCATGTAACCCAGAATGTACTATGAAGCATCCATGAGAAGAGTATTTTGAAGCATGGACAAGATGAAAATGGTGTAGCTAAGCTTACAAGAAAACCTAATAGTCACTTTTCACGAAGCAATGGCATGAAAAACAAATAAGGAATGTGATCAATGGATGGTGCCCTACCTAGAATAAGTTCGAACAAAGACTTCATGACATCAAGAAAGAAAGGAGATCAATAAGCGAAAGGACCCACAAAGAAGAAGTTGATGATGAAGGAAAGAGTCTCCAGTTAATAGGGAGCTCTGAAAAGTCCCCAATCAAGAGGGAGTTTTTGGATCACCCCTGATTACAAAGGAGTGACAGTTGTGTTTTCCATTTCATGGGTCATGCACTAGACTAGGATTAACAACCATAAGTTTAGATGAAGGCCATGAATGGAAATGTGGACACGAGATAGACACAACATTCTTGTCTTCAATTAGGAAGAAAGAATGGGAGGATTAGGTAATCATCTAACATTCGATACTCTTTGAAGATGTGTAGGGAATCTAAGACAAGGGAAGGAAAGAGGATCAATATTCTTTGAGGGCTAGGAACCCAAGATAAGAATAGTCTTAGAAGGTCATAGTTAGTGAACACTCAGGTGGGTATGTACCTTGAGAGACCATTATGAAGGTGTCTATAAATCATTGGTCTCACCAGCATTGTAGTTCGTGGTATCGTAGAGTGATGGAGTTGTTAGTCAAGGCCTTGCACTATGATAATGCTGATGGATATGATGCTATAACAAATGGATTGAAAATCTGGTTTCTCTTATGTGAATCCTTCAAGATTGAAAATTGCCAAACACCTTGTAATATTGTATGAATACTTTCCTAGTTAAGAGGGAGTGTTGAAGGAAATGTAACTATACTAGGTCTTGATAAATGTAATTTTGGTATTTGTATTTATTCAAGAAAAGAGCAATTATTTTTGTAATATTTTTCAATGAGTTTCTCGCTCATTGAAAATAGGTCAAGCACATTTTAAAGTGCTTCTAGAAAGTCAAAGTCAAAATGTAATTATAATGAGACCCTTTGAGGGCATGTTACATCATGTATGTTAATGTACAAGGTCATGGGAACATATCCAAGCATAGTCAAATCCTCTCCTAGCATCAACAAAGTCTCCAAGTAGCAAAACGATGGATAAACGATGAATTTTAGTGTAACTATCATGTCGTCCTAAAGGATAGTCAAGTCACCCTAAAGAGGGATAAATCTCTATTTATAGAGGTTTTCCATTCTTCATACAATGTACAACTTCACTCTAAAATTCGCAAGCAAGAAGAGGGATAAAAAGGATGAAGAGAAGACAAGGATGAAGGCTATAAGGGTAGTGTAATAAGAAGACAGAAAAATGAAGTAAAGGAGGACATTTATGAAGAAACTATAGTCACACATGCGAGGTCAAGAAAGGCCTGACTACAGCCATAACAACATAAAAGTATAGATCAACATATCTCACTATTTTGGGTGCAAACAAGGTTTACTAGGTCTCTCTCTACAAGCGAACGAGAAGCTCTCATATACGAAGGAAGAAGGACCAATATCGAAGTAGAAGGGATTGTTTTTTAGGGAAGAAAACAGTCCCACATGTAAGAATAAGAACTCTATATGTAGTCATAACAACCCTACATCCAAGCTAGTTGATTGGTGGAAAGAAGAAAGGAGTCATATTAAGAAGAAGGGTCTCATCAATAGTGTTTTCTCTAGAGAAAATTACAACAAGATTACTAACAATTTGAAAGGAGAACAAAGTGCTAAGGAGCAAAGTTCCAGAAGACAAAAGCCCATGTACTAGAAGTTATAGTGCATAAAGAGGAAGGATTTGAACTCTGCTTGGAGGATATCCTAGTCAAGGGTCTAGGGTTTGGCATTTTTTCAAATAAGAAGCTTCAGTAAGAGAAAACTTACCAAAGGTTTTCCTCTCAAGAGTGGAGAGGTTTTGTCCCCGGCAAAGAGCCAAACTCTGTGTTCTTGTTATTTTTTATTATAGAAGTTTGATGAAGTACACACATATGCACTAATAAGAAGAAGAAGAAGCATAAACTAACAAGAAAGGTAAAAATACTCCACAAATTTTTATCAAGTACCGAAGAATCATCACAACACTACTTTGCCCTACATTCTTCAACATTTGGGTACCCTAAAATTATGACCATCAAGAGTAAATAAAACATTCCTCATTTGCTATCAATTTTTATTGTGAAGATGTAGATTATATGGATCTCTTCTGTTATCTCAAAATCAGACCCTGGAAGGCTGCAGACCAGGAAGACCTCAAGTAACTATTTCAAACCTACTTTAGGCTGAGGCTTTGCCTCCTCAACCTGAGAGGGCTCTCTCTAAATGGAT
Source organism: Pinus taeda (assembly GCA_000404065.3). Taxonomy (NCBI): domain Eukaryota; kingdom Viridiplantae; phylum Streptophyta; class Pinopsida; order Pinales; family Pinaceae; genus Pinus; species Pinus taeda. The sequence continues at coordinate 4,462 of APFE030740573.1, read as the reverse complement.
TAATGATTTTGATTAAAGATAAGATGGCTAACTCTTATAGAACAACTCTGAAAGATATGAATGGTGGAAACACATTTAACAGCTATCCATTGGGCTTATGGAGTCAACAACACCTCAATATAACAATGAACTCAACCTTACATGGAAGTCAGGGCATTCAGCATTTAAACATTCATAACATAAACTCATATAGGACCACACAGTTTATAAATGTATACAGGAAGTCAGAGCACATTCAGTGAATTCTGAGTGATTATACATCCATAACACTGCAACAATTAAGAAAAGGACAAACACATATATTCTGAACATAACAAATCCCTCATGAATCCTGAGAATTAAAGCCAAACATGTATTACTGAAACTGAGTCTTACATAAGCCAAATACAAGCCTTTTCCATAAAATTTCCAACCCTGAGTACATTGATGCTTCAGCTATATATAGAGCTCTTTACATAACTTGGATTCCTCCTCAAGCATGAGGGAAATTCGAATTCATCCTACTATGACACCTAATGATACTTAAAACTAATTATTAAATGCAAATGACACCTAACTAGGAGTCCTAGAGACCTAATACAACTAGGAGTGTAACTCCTTATTATGATTACAACAACCATATCTAAACATTTAAAGAATTCTTTGACACCTAACACTCCATGAAATCGAACTTGATGAAGCCTCCCACGTGGTCATCTGACTGTTGAAGGCAAACCCTAGAAATTAGGGAACATGTTTCCCTGTTTTTAGGTTTAGGATCCCTGAAAATGGCACGTGTGACAGAGCCTTTATCTCTTCATACATGACACATTTTTCCAAACTGAAGGAGGTTTTTATATTCCAGGATGTCTAGAACAAAACACTCTCTTGGTTTTGTAAAATACTTCTCCAGCTGTCCAGAATCGATCCTTGAAGAAGACGTGTAAAACAAGAAACTATGATTTTGAAAAACTGCACCTACAGCAGTTTCGTAGCGCAAGTTTGGTCCTTCATTTCTCCCAGATCATGATGTATTTGAGGAAACTGAAGGAGGTTTTTGTGAACTGATCCGTGATGAACAAAAACCTCTCTTGGGTTTTTGAAAAACCATCCCTACCTCCCAGAATATGCCTTTGAAAAACTGGTGTAAAATAGAGAAATATGCCTGTGAAAAACTTGCACCTACAGCAGTTTTGTAGCGCAAGTTTAGTCTTTCATTTCTCCCACCTCAGAATGTGTTTGAAGAAAGTGAAAGAGTTTTTTGTAGTGCAGCATGGTAGGAAGAAAAACCCCTTTCAGTTTGCAAAATGGAGTTCTCACCTGCTCAGGAAAGCTTCTGTAACTTGACTAGTAAAAACAGTTTTTCTCTGCTAAAACAGGCTGCTACAGGAGTTTCGTAGCGCGCTACGAAAACACTTAGAGTGAGTTTTTAACTGTGAAAACCTTGAAACAAGTTTGACACATCGAATGTTAGGTGATGTGGGACCAGTGATGGGAAAGAACGGAGTGTTGACCCTATTTGACCATACCAACAAGACTCTTTTATAGATCTTAGACACGGAGACAACCATGGAAAGAATAAACCAAGACTAACATGAATCCTTTGGAATCAAACTGATGTCAAAACACATGGTGAGGCTTTTAGGACATGGAATGAGGCTATGAAACTTTATTTGAATATGGACATGAGACTCTAACCCTATGAATTAGACTCTAAATCATAAAAATGACTTCACCATGACTTGACCATGACTGATACAAGAGTTGAGAAACCATGTAAGTTGTCCAAATTTTTTAAGGAAGTTTTACAGTGATAACAGCGTATACGCGGGTTACTGTGCACACAGTCGCGTATAGGGCCCACGTGTACGCGGGTTTCATATTACCAACCCGCGTATACGCCGCGATGAAATTTTGGACAAAAGTTCAATGGTGAAACATCAATTAAAAATCTTAAAACTAGTCACAATCAATTGCAAGCTAAGTATAAGAGTTACCTGGAGGTTTTTGAAGAATTTGAACGGTCGAATTTGGTATACGGGAAGTTTTCTCCTTTTGCTCCAAAACTTTGCTCTCCAACTCAAATGGAAAAAATGGTGAGTCCAAAATCCCTTTTATAAGTTTTGAAAATGCAAAATTTTTTCAAAATTTTATTTTGTTTGGCCTCATGTGACTTTTAACTTGGGAGCTTGGAATGTCGAGAATGGTTTGTTTTTCAGGACATTTTGGAAGTTTTTTCGACAATTTTGAGACGGTTCCATGACTGCTGACCGGTCATGGCAGGTATCGTTTTCTCACTGGCATATAGGTTAGTGACACCATTTTTCCGTTGCATTATGCATACTAGCCTTCATTCACCGATGCATCTACCATAGGGTCGACCCCATCATGTTATGGTTCGTAAGCCATCTTCACTCGCTGATTTTTGGAAATCATGACACGATGGTAGAGCCATCCTTTACATGGGCATCGTAGTTAGCACCTCACTGACATTTTTTGCCCATGCTGCTCCAATTTGAGTAGGCTCGGGAGTCCTTTGTAGTCCCACCATGGCTTATGCATTGAAGACTCATTCCTCTTAGCTTCTTCGCTTTGTTCTGGCCTTATACGCTAGAGGCTCCTTTGTGTTGAGTTGTACTACTGCATTGCATGTTGACTACTTGCACCTTTTGGCCTAGAGCCGGCTTCACTTGGACTCGTGTTTAAGCCAACTTTTGACCATGACGACTACAAAATCAACCTTGCATACCTTTGACTTCTGCAACTTGACACACCTTGACCCGTGGAAGGAATGTACCTTTGAGTGTCACTGACCAATTTTCACCTCCCTGCATTGAGCATAGGAATGTTCCATTCCCACGAACTAGATCATCTGTTTCACCGACACTCGTTCTTTCCACTATACCATAGCATTCTTTTATTCTTTTTCAAGCTTAATAGAAAAAGACAAAAAATTAAATATTCCATTTATTGTTGGCAGCTAGAGTCAGGCATGTCGCCCTTGAACAAAGCACTAAAAACAAAGTCTCCCCCGTGTGGGCGGGATTTAGTTTGACTTAGGTATGCCTTAACCTTGTTATTGAGTCAGTTCTTCCCCAATTGGTTATCTCTTCCAATCATATGGAGGGTTCATTCGTGCCTCCTGCATGACAAACTTATACAGAGTCATCATATGATGCCATATAGTCACATTGAGTCGTGCTTTTGTTCAAGGGAAGTTAGCCTGAGTTGGCCTCTCTGCGGTGTCTCTTGACTCATTTTTCAATCGGCCATCCTTGGTTGTCAGTGTCATGTCTATTATCACATCAGTTAAATTGGTCCTTTACTCGTGCCGGTTTGAGAAGGTCTCCATTGGCTTCTTGCTGGCGGGTCTTGTCCTTATCGACGACGACATCTTGCTCTGAGGACAGACCTAGAGCTGCACCCTGGCCCTATTTTCATTTTTGATAGGTTACCTTGTGCTCAGCATCGATCAGTATCATGGGTCTTTGACTGAGTGGTTTCCCTTGTGTTCGACATCAGCTTACATTATCAAACATTGGGATTCGTTCAATACCTTGGTTTTCATTTGACCCTATTAGTGGATACCTCGCCTCTATGTCAGCTTTCATTATTGGTTGGTTCAGAGGGTTTCTGTCGTGCGCTAGCTACATCTTGTGTACACCGGAAACGTACTACGGTTGGGTTACTACATCTCTTTCGTCCGATTCCTTCCACATTATTGGCCTACGGGTTACACTCACGCTAGATTGATGAAGGATGCCTTAATGCCTTCCTTCTAGCGGATCTTTCCCTATCGACTCCGAGTCATTGCTCTGGGGCAGAGATTTAGAGTTCATTTGGCAGTACCTTGGGGTTTGTAGTCATTAGTGGCAGATCCTTCACTATCGACAGTGGGAAACCATCATTGTCTCTTGATCGATAGATTCTTACAGGTGTTCGACTTCAGCTCATCTATTCGCACTTGTTGGATTGTACTGGGTACCTTGACGCTCATTATCATTATCGGTGAGTAGTCTCACGTTTGTTAACGATATAAATCAATGACCGGTAATCAAATGATTTCCCACATGGTCGACCTCAGATCATTTATTCCCATGGTGTAGAAATGTACCACGACGGTCGATGAAGACCTCAGGTTGTATCAGCATTCATTGGTTCACTTGACAGTTGCTCCTGTTGCTGCTAGTTGATACCACTCCACCTTATATGTTGTAGTCAGTCATGGTGACATTCTATATGCTGGCACCTGAGTTTGCAGTGTAGTACCATCCTTTTCCATCGTGTTCAGTTGGTACCTTTTGGGATCAGTCTTTGATATCAGTGATCCATTGTATTTTTCAGCATCATTGACAGTTTTATATGTGATATTCAGACATGTACTTGTTCGATCATGATCAGATGGTCCATTATGTATTTTCCAATCATTTATACTTGTATACTTAGTGGATCCGCTTGTACTTGATATGCGGACATGCTTTGC
>APFE030740558.1:0-14146 GCA_000404065.3 Pinus taeda | reverse complement strand
AGGGGGGGTGGGGAGAGCAGGGGTGGTGTGAGGCGGGGGGTGGGAGAGCAAGGGGGGTGGTGTGGAGAGCGGGGGGTGGGGAGAGCCGCGGGGGGGGGGCAAGAAAAGATAGAGAGACATATATACATATGTAAATGGAAGTAGAGGGATAGAGATTGGGGAGAGGCAGGGAAGGATATAGAGAGCAAGGAGAGAGAAGAAATGAGGGAAATTGAGAGATGAGAGAAAGAGAGGGAGAGAGAGTAGAAGAAGAGAGAGAAAAGTGGAGATAGAGAGAAAGAGACAGGGAGGGGTGGAGAGAATGGAGAGGGAGAGAGAGAAACAATAAAAGATATTTCATTGTTAATTATATTGATATTTTGATGCACAACTCTACTTATCGTCCCATGCATATCAACATAAGTAATTTCCATATTTCAAAACTATTAACATTGATCAACATATATCAAACACAATTACTTATTTAATTTTTGTTAATAACATTAAACTTACAATTGTCTCACTACAATTTCCATGAAAAAGATAATAGATTTTAGATTTTAGGAAAGTTAAAATAAATGTTGACATTAACATTATGTGCTCTTAAATTCCAAGCTTTTCTTATCACTTTCATATTTTAACATTAATGTGGTTGAGACGAAACTGGTTAAATGCTAAAAATTAGTTAAGTTTTCCTCCTCGAAATTGGAATTCATATTCAATTCATAACCTTATAAAAGCTAAATTCCTATGTTTATAATTTTATAGTTTAGTAATAGTGCCGCTAAAATAATATTTATTATATTTTAAGGATTTTAAGTTTTATTATTGAAATTCATATATATAGAGGAGGGTAGTGTAAACTTATGCTTAATACTTTCAAGATAAGTTACATTTCATGCACACTAACTTTAAAAGTACATAATATTTTTCTTTCTTTATTTATTTATTTATTTTAGATAGTGTTGACACGGATCCCTAAGTGATATCTGGAATTAAACAAGGCCTTGTAGATACTGCATAGCCTAGTAAACATTTGATGCATTCACATATCTGATTGGCATCCAAAAAAGTATTCATCTAATCTTGGATCTACGACACGAAACCACTCTCAAGTGTCCCCACAGCGTCATGGTCCTCCTAATGGCTCGATTCTGGTGAAATTTCTTGGCTATCTTGGAGCATGACCAACAACTAGTCTTTAGCAATAGTTTCGTGGCCGAGTTGAATGGTTTAGTTTTTTGCATTTTGGTGTATAAGATTGGAAACTTTTCTTTGTTTTCATAATCTTCGAATTTTTAGCAAGTGGTATGGGAAAATCAAAATATTGTAAAAGAGGGAAAAAAAGATTTAGCAACAACGAAGAACTATTCAGAGATGTGATGGAGCTCTAGCTAGAGCTCAAGGAAGTTTCTAATTCTTGTAAATTAATTATGCAGTAATGTTGTTTTTTATAAAAATGGAAATGTTGTATTAAAAGAGATAAAACCCATTGGTCAGCTATATGAAAGAGAGTCTGAACTAGGAGATTCTGGCTTTGCAGAATGCTCTGCATTGCTCATGTACATTACACAATATATAGTAATCATGGTTTTAGGGAAGTTAGAACAATGACCTAAGAAATAGAAACTAATTCCTATACTAACGTCATGTGAACCAATTCACACTATTCTAGGACATTCTCCATTATCTTCAACACTCCCCCTTAATGGAGAAGGGGTTCATAAACATGCCTAACATCTCCCTAAACATTTCAAACTTAATCCTGCCAAGAGGCTTAGTGAAAATGTCTGCAACATTATCACATGTATTACAATATACCAAATGGATTTCTTTGGATTGCACTTTCTCCCTGATGAAGAGGAATTGTGTATCAATATGTTTAGTGTTTTTGTGGAACACCAGATTATTAACAAGTTTGATTGAACTCTAAGTGTCGCAACTGATTGCTGTTGTGTCTATCTGTTCTTCCCCGACATCCTGGAGAAGTCTCCGCAAACAAACTGCCTCACACGTTGCTACACACATGGATTAATACTCTGCTTCCGATGAGGACAATGAGACTGTGCTCTGCTTCTTGCTGCTCCATGTGATCACCCCGAATCCAATGATGAATGCATAACCTATTATGGATCTACGATCATCTACATTTCCAGCCCAATCTGAATCTAAAAATCATGTCAATCTAACATCAGAAGAGTTAGTGTAAATAATATCGTAAACTACAGTACCTTGTAGATACCTCAAAACACTTTTCGCTACATTCCAATGGATTTCAAGTGGCTTGGACATATATTGGCTTAGCACATTGACTGCATAAGCCAAATCTAGTCTAGTGGTGGTTAGGTAGATTAGACTCCCAACCAGTTGTCTGTAAAGTGTCGCATCTACCTCCTTGGAGCCATCTTCACTCTACAGTTTAATGTTCTGTTGTAATGGTATTGTTGTAGGCTTACACTGATCCATCCTAAATCTATCTAACAGGCCTTTGACATACTTTCCTTGGGACAGAAATGTTTTTTCCTGAATCTCTCGAGATTTCAAGACCCAAACAATATCTGAACTCACCAAGGTGTTTCATTTCGAATACCTGTGACATCTGTTGCTTGATTTCTTTGATCAGATATGTAGCATCACCTGTAATGATCAAATCGTCTACATACAGAGAAATCACCACTGTGTGCCCTTGTTCATCTTGCATGGTGTAAAGATTAGGGCCATTTTTGCTTATATTGTAGCCAAATTGTAGAAAAATGAATCAATATTTTCATACCAAGACCTGGGTGCTTGATTTAGTCCATAAAGTGCTTTCTTTAATCTACAAACTAAATGTTCTTTCCCTTTCTGGACAAACCCTTCAGGTTGCTCTAGATAAACCTCCTCTTTTAGTTCTCCATTTAAAAATGCAAACTTTACATTTAGTTGCTGTATCATCCAATGTTTCTTAGTAGCTAAAGCAATTAACATTCTGATAGTGTTTAGTTTAGCTATAGGGATGAAGGTTTCTTCATAATCTATACCTTCTTTTTGTGAATACCCCTTTGCTACCAATCTAGCTTTTAATTTTTCTATGGTTCCATTTGCATTAATCTTCGGTTTGTATAACCATTTACAACCTATGGTTTTTTTCCCTTCAGGAAGTTCAACTAGTTCCCAAGTGTTGTTTCTGATTATTGATTCATATTCTTGTTCCATAGCTATTTTCCATCTCTACATTCATTTGCTTCTTTATAACTAGAAGGTTCAACCACATTCATCATACTAGTTATAAAATCATTTTCCCTATATCTTGTAGGAAATTGAGCTTTCCTACCTGATCTCCTGAGAGGTGGGGTAGCCTCAAACCTTGTCTGATCATCATTCTCTTTTTCTTCCCACTGTTGTTGTTGTTGTTGTATCTACTGCTGTTGCTACTGTTGTATCTGTTGTATCTACTGTTGTTGTTGCTTCTATTCATCTTATGCCTTTGTATGTTGTTGATCCTGATTGTTTTCTTCTTCTTCTTCCACCAAGTATGGAATATCCCATTCCTCGTTGTGCTCATCAGATTCTTCATGATCCTGTTCATGGAATTTGACATGTCTACTAACAAAAATTTTGTGAGTAGAGGGATTAAATAATCTATAAGCTTTATGTTGTGAACAATACCCTATAACGGTACATCTAATGGCTTTTGAATCTAGTTTTCTTCTGTCTTCCTTTGGAATATGGGAAAATGCTTTAGATCCAAATACTCTTAAGTGTTTTACTGTAGGCTTAAATCCATATAATGCTTCATAAGGAGTTTTAAACTCAAGACTCTTTGTAGGACTCCTATTTTTCAAATAAACTGCAGTATTCAGTGCTTCAGCCCAAAAACTATTCGAAAGATTCTTACCTTTCAACATGCTCCTAGCACATTCCACTAGTGTTCTATTCTTTCTTTCAGTTACTCCATTTTGCTGTGGAGTATGGGTACTGTGAACTGCTGCAATATTCCATGGTCTTTGCAATACCTGATAAGCTCATCTTTCTTGTATTCTCCCCCTTGATCAGACCGGAGAATTTTTATCTGTTTCCCTGTTTACCTTTCAATCATGTTTTTGAACTGCTTAAAGTATTCAAATGTGTGACTCTGCTTACTCAAGAAATACACCCAAGAAAAATTTGTGCAATCATCAATAAACAGTAAAAAATATAGTGCACCTCCTAATGACTTTGTTTGCATGGGTCCACACTGGTCTCTATGCACTAATTCAAGTATATCCCTTTGTTTCTTTTCTACTCAAACAAGGAATTCTTCTCTATGAATTTTTCCTAATGTACACGCATCACAATCATTATGTACTTTCTTTAGCATAGGAAGATCTCTTACCATTTCCTTCTTCTGTAGTAACAACAAATCATTATAGTTGATATGACCAAATCTCTGATGCCATAGCTCTTATGTAGTCAAACTCGTAGTTGTCAAGGCTCGAACGGGCGCAGGTCTTACATCCAACTTGTGCAAACCTCCTGTTCGGATTCCTATAGCAATTGTCTTCATGCCATCTAGCAGATCTTTAATGCAACAGTTAGATTTAAAAAATTCAACTTTAAGATCTTGATCTGTAATCATGGATACAAAAATCAAGTTCTTTATTACACCGGGCACATACATGACATTATGAATTTGTTTTACATTACCATTAGGTAGAATGATAGAAATTTTCCCACATCCTTTGATCTGATGACTTCTATCATCACCTAGGTGAATCTGTGCTTCATCGTTGATTTCTTTAAAATATTCGAACCAATGCTTGTTCCCTGTCATATGTGTTGATGCTCATGAATCTACATACCAGATGTTTGCATCAATATTCTCATCACGATCTGCCATGAACAATCTGAAATTCTACACATGATTTTCATTCACGAGATGACCTGCATATCGTTTCTGAATCTGCTATTCTTCATGATATTTCTTATTTCTGCAATCTCTGGCAATATGACCAATTTTTTCGCAATAAAAACATTTAATTTCATAGTTTTTTCTATTTAGATTCATACCTTGGGTCTGTTTCAGTCTTTTCTGTGAATGTCCTTCGTTTTGTTGTTTTGGATTTCCTTTCCCTTTAAAGAAGTTCTTCTTCACCATCAATGCAAGATCCGCACTCTGGGGCTTCAAAGTCATTCTTCTTGCATCAGTATTCCTGTCATTTCTTCAAACTTCAGGATTTTCTCTCTCGCATTTATCCCAGTGATGAACATTTGGTAGTCATCGGTCACACCATTCATGGTAATTGTTACAAGATCTGTATCGTCAACTGTATGACCAATGTCTACCAATTTGTTCTTCAGATCTTTGATCCTTGCTATGAAGACAAAAACTATTTCATTCTCCTCCATCTTCAGGGATAAGATCTTGCTCTTCAGAAGCAGAAGACAATTTGTATTCCTGATCTCATACAGATCCTTCAGAATTCCCCAGATCTCGTTAGCTATCTTACACTCTCTGATGTGTGATATGATGCAGTCTTTCACTGACATATTCAACAACGTCTTTGCTCTACCTTCTCACTTCTCCCAATCTGGGATCGATGTTGATCTAGCTCCTAGCTTTGGCTCATCCCCATTTACAATCGTCCAAGCACTCTGCACTTCTAACAGAGTATGTATCTTGAATTTCCAATTTGCATAATTGGAACCATCGAGCTTGTTATGCTCATTCAAACATGCTTCAAACATATTATTATTCATCTTGGCGATTTAGACAAAAAAATAAAAATAAATAAATAAATAAATAAATCATCGACGAGTAAAAAGAAGATGTTAGATTTACCCCAGACCTGTGACAAAGACAGATCACTAATCTTCAATGTTGTTTGATCTCACAGCACACCCACAGATCACCGTGGCTTCCTTCACAGCCTCTAGAGAACCTTCCATTGTCATCCCCTGTAGCCTTCTTCAGGATGCAGCCTTCTCTGGAAGCCTTTTTTTTATTTACATGATCGTCGCAGATGTACATCAATTTTTCTGAGACGTCGTCGCAGATGTACACTATTGTTCTGCAACGTCGTCACAACTATACACCTGATTTCTAAGACGATTGTGGTAAGTGATGATTAGTCGTTGTCGCGTTTATTTTCCTGAAACCTGTGAGGATTTCAGTTTAGTCGCACCCTCCTCCTCTCCGCGTTCAAGTTCCTCAGCCCTCACGCTCTGACATCATGATAAAAATGGCAATGTTGTATTAAAAGAAATAAAACCCACTAGTCATCTCTACAAAAGAGAGTCTGAACCAGAAGAGTCTGGCTCTATAGAACGCTCTACATTGCTCATGTACATTACACAATATATAGTAATCATGGTTTTAGGGAATTTAGAACAATAACCTAAGAAATAGAAACTAATTCCTATCCTAAGATCACGTGAACCAACTCACACTATTCTAGGATATTCTCCATTATCTTCAACATTTTTTGTGTCACCTTCTTTTAATCAATGTGATGGATTGGAGTGCATGTAATCTATCAAAGATTTGGCTAAAATTGGAGTGTTGCTAAACCCCAAATGGAAAATTATAGGGACTTGGACGATGATTTGAAGCATTCAAGGATTGATAGTTTTATTCACAAGCCCAAGCCTAAGATAACAAATAGTGTGCTTGTGATTTCACAAGAACTACTTAGAAATCGGTTGGTGAATTCAAGATTGTCTACTGTAGAAGATAAGTTCTCTTTCAAAAACAAATTTATGTAGTTATAGTCACCACAGGTGAGATGTGCTACCCATTTCACTTGAATTTCCATTTTTTTTCTTCTAAAAGGACTTTTAAATTATCACGGTTCCCATATTTACAAAACTAAGAACCTGGAAATTCAAAACTAGCACATAAATGAACTTAACAAGAAAATGATTAATGAAATTAGATTTCTTATTTTTGAAGAGTGTCCCTCTTTCCACCGTTGGAAGAGTGTCACTCTACTCTAGTTCCACCTCCTCTGTTGTCATTCCCATTCCTCTTGCTCCGACATTGGATTGTATCGAAGGAATTAATGATGCCATATTTTTTATTACCGAAAACGCCTTCTTCAATCCTAATAGCAACCTAATTCTGCACATCAGTCGTTGAAATCTAATAGGCGGAGACCTCTTCAAAGATTTGTATGCCCCTTTCTAATGTCTCCGAGTAACTTTAGATATCCGTCATCTACATATTTTTATCGGGAAGCAATTTTTCTCCACTCATATAAACGATTAATGATGCTTGCATTGGAGTGAGTGGTGAGATAATCTTCCCAAATCTTTTATTCCTTCGATATACCTTTGCACCTTTAGGAGCAATTGATAGTATTAGTTGGAGATTTTTTCAAAACCCCCTGCGTATGCAAATGACCTGCAACCATGAAACATAATAATATTAATTGGAGATTTATTCAACCCCCCCTTCCTCCCCCCTCTAACCTATATAAAGGACCTACAACTGCATCATTGGGCATAACACTAATATCACAATGTTCGTATTAGAGCACTCACCAAAGAATGGCCACTCACAAAATTAATTTTATTTTTATCTTAAAATGAATTGTCATCTACTAACAAATATCGAAATAAAACACCCTCCACTAGAGAATTATGTCATGTAAGAGCTCCCTCCACCAATTGAAAATTAAGAATAAGATTTATTGAAAATTAGAAAACTATTTTTGAATTTATGAAAAAAATGGAAATATTAAACTTTTTCCGAAACTTTCGTTAAAATTGCAAAAATACAGCTAAATAAGGCAGAGTCAATGCACTTTGACAGCAAGATGAATGTTATAGTCTCTACAAAACATAAAATAACAAGTGCTATGTAGTAGCTAGAACCTTCCGCTTAGTCTAAGTATAGCTAAATTGAAATTAAAAACAATGGTCTGGCATTAGCGACCATTAACCATATAAAATTTAAAAAATGAAGCAAATCCTTGAGTATGTTCCAAGAAAACCCACATGTCCATGAACCTCAATTGACTACACAACATGAATGTACAATTTGCTAAAATTTGCTTTGTTCTCTCATTTATGATATGCTATATGATAATGTGTAGATATAAGGTTTCAAACTGAATACCAATCAAACTTAATCGACAATTTCTTTGGACCAAAAATTAAATAAAAACAAATAAAAATTTTAACCAAATATCAACTAAATTAATATGAAAAGAATAATATAATTTTAAAAATCTTCTTAAATAAAATAGATATTGATTATCTATTTCAAATTTTTTTTCCTATACAAACTTCAAACTTTCAAAAAAATGATGAACAATTTTAGTCTGGAGTTTTTCATTGGTGGACAATTTGTTAAAAACTTTAATGAGTCTTTTACTAAAAGCTCACACTTTGAATAATAATATGAAAGATTAAACTCTTTGTAATCAATAACATTTGAGAGATTTTATTCTTTGTATATTCAAAAAGGGAAATTGAAATATAAATTAAACAATCGAATCTGTATATTTAATGATATGGCTAGTGAAACAAAACACAAAATTTGTAATACCATGCTTGTGGCAGGTATAATAATATATCTAGAAAACAAGACCAACACAACAAAACACTAGCTTCTACTATGAAATAAAGTTTCTTATTACAAGAACTACTAAGACACTAGTTTCTTAAATATTTAATATTCCTGACAATTATGTCTTAGTACACCTAATTATTTTCTAAACAAATAAAATTAAATTAACTTTTACAAAACTACGTTATTGATTCAAAAATGTAACTAGAAAACAAGATCAAGTTTAAATAGCAACACCAGAAAGCTTTAGTTACATAGCACTCTTAAATGAAGTTTCTTATTACAAGAACTCTAATACACTTAATTTCTCTCTAAACAAATAAAAACTAAATCATAAATTCTACGTACTTTTAGAAAACTAAATATGAAGGCTACATGAACCTGGCATAATCTATATGTAGATAAAACAAAAATAGTCAAACTAAGAATGCCCACACATGGAGAATATCCAAGTTGTGACTTTGCTCCCTTGTGCACAATGTTGGAATAATCATATTAGCCTAGTAGTATTTATTGAAAAAAAATCTATATGTAGATAAAACAAAAATAGTCGAACTGAGAATGCCCACACATGGAGAATATCCAAGTTGTGACTTTTCTCCCTTGTGCACAACGTTGGAATAATCATATTAGCCTAGTAGTATTTATTGAAAAAAATCTATATGTAGATAAAACAAAAATAGTTGAACTGGTAATGCCCACACATGGAGAATATCCAAGTTGTGACTTTGCTCCCTTGTGCACAACGTTGGAATAATCATATTAGCCTAGTAGTACTTATTGAAAAAAGAAAATGAAATTTCAAAAAAAGCTTCAAGCCTTCAGCCTTTCCAATTTACTGACAATTTTTTTTACAGAGAATCACTTGATTTTTTACTAAAATGGCATTGCTAAAATCTTAGGACATGCACTTTAATAAACTCTCTAATAAATGTTGGAAAAAAATGCTTGAACTGACATAACTTTTTCAATATATTACAGATAGAAATACTTGAATTGACATAACTTCTTCAATATCTTACAGATAAAAGCGTACATAAAATGTGGTGCTTGACAATGACAATTGGCTTCAATGACAGAGGAAGCTCCCCCAAACTCCCTAGCCTTGAGATTCGTGGACCCTGCCTCCCCTGTGACTTAAATCTCAAAGAAGTTGGGTGTAATAAAAGCCTGCATGCATGCAGCAACATATGCATGCAACATATTTTAACGAACTGAATCTCAAAGAAGTTGGGTGTGATAAAAGCTTACATGCATGCATCAACAGTCTTTGACGAACTGAAAGTGGTAAATAAATCCTCTGGCAAAATCACTTTTGTCCAAGATTTTGGCAAAAAAAAAAACAAGAAGAATAATTTTACACTGAACATCTGAAGAGAAACGAAACTTTCCCAAAAATTGTAAATGAACAAAATAACTTTTGCCTGTGTCCAAAAAAATTCAAGAATAATGTCTGTTAGGTTCCTATACCAGTAGGTTTCATCTTTCATGATCGACAGTGGAAGGGCTAAATATGTCATCATTGCAGGCTGCAAAGGTTCCATATTTGGTGTACATACTAGGAAAATTAAAAAATGAAAAGAGGGTATGCCTTAAAAGAATAATCAAAAGGCAAGAAAATAAAATGGTCAAAAGAAAAGTGAAAATGAACCCCAAACTAAAGACCAGGAAAGTGGCCAGTCAAAATGCCACTACCATCTTTTGGCAATGTCCCACTCTACAAATACTGCTGCTAATCATATTTGATGTATGGCCCAATAGTCTAATCTCGACCATGCCATGTTTAAATTGCTTGTTTCAGAATAGAGAATGTTTCCTGTCCAAACAGCTCAATCTTGGCAGATGACTAGCTAGGTAGAGAAATGAAGGAGTCCAACTACTTACTCTGGGTCCTTGGATGAAATAAGGGTACATTTAGATAGGAGGGCAGTCAAAAGAAAAAGAGAACAATCAGGGTCTGCAAATTCCAGTGCACCCACTTCAAGTGAAGAAAAAATGTTAGGATTACTAGGATGGGTAAGTAGTGCAAGGTTGCAGAAATGAAGGGCCATCACCAATTGTCTTACCAAATACAACACTCATTCCATTCAGGGTATTGGCATCATAGCAGAGGTTTGAGGACATAACATTGGAATCATGTCTAATTTCCCCCTATTTTCCCCCAAACATCATTTACTAACATCCCCAAGGACCTTGAGATTTGCTCAAGTGTCCTGTTCCCCTTCAGTTCATGACAGAGTACCAGGTCAAACTATGAAGTTCAATCAAGGAAAAGAAGCATTTTTTGTGTAAAAACCTTGATTCTCAATTCCCTCATCCTCCATTCCTAAGTTTTACTTCTTAAAAACTTAGTCTTTCCCCCTATACACTCACCTCACAATGTCATATTAACACCTAATGTATTATCTAGCTCCCTAAGCATTCCCCTTCCCTAATTTTACACAATCTATGTAAAAATCCCAAAAATCTATGTAAATACCCTTCCCCCTAGCACTATAGCTATACATCCCTCTCTTGGGGAATATTAATCCATCAGGGATTAATATTAACCCTCTTTGACCCTAAACTATGGTTTTCAATTAAAAAACTTTGGCTAAAAACCAAAAATCCATGGTCCCCGCCCTCATTAACCCTTCCTACCCCTTTTTCCGCCCTAAATACATTGGTTATAATGTTTTTCAAATAAAAACATTTATAAATAGGCGCGATTACATTAAAACCTGAAAACCGAAGGTTAAATCCCACTCCCACGTGTATTATGTTTAAATCGATTAATTTAAACGGCGGGTCCCCCTGTTTTAACGCGCCGTCATATCATTTCCCCCGTCGGCCGTCCGATCGTGGGCGATGCGATCCAAGGGTGGGCGGTCGATATTGTATAGGAATTTGCCCGCTTTTGCGTCTGGGGGATTGGCAGTTATACTACCGTACCTCGCCACGCGTCGGCTCGCATGTCGGAGCCCCCCCGCCCCCCCCCCCCCCCCCTCCATACCACTTACCGCCATTTGAGGCCTCCGGGGGAAACCACTTACCACCCATCCCCTCGCTGACGTTACAACCCCGTCAGCGTGACGTCACCTCACCTTTCCGCCACCGCGCCTCCACGTTGTCTGTCCACCCGCCTTCCCTGTCACCGTGTCACCGCCACCTGGCCACCCACGTCATCTGCCACGACACCCTGCCATACCCAGACCCACCGATGACGTCATGCTGACGTCATCACCAAAAAGGCGCCAAAGGGCCAAAAGTGCATAAAAAGTCGGGAAATGACCGTTGTTTGTCATTTTCATTCGTCTTTTCCGGAGCACTTTGCATGCAAAAGACGTCGTTTACTGCCGAAATCGAGAATTCACCCACCAAAGTTGTTGCCGCCCTCAAAGTCGACCCAAATACCTGCAATTGATCCAGCTTGACGCCTCCCGCACCGAGAAATCCAAGTATTTGCCACAGGCGACCCACTTTACCCGTATTTCTCCCATTTTTTCTCCTAAATTCCTGTAAAAAACTCTGCATAAGTTCCTCACAGATAAATTGTCCACTGAAACCACCCAAAGACCTAGTAAAATCCCTGCACCACAAGGCTCTGCAAGAAACCGGTGCCCTTCTGCGAAATTCACCATAAAACTAATTGGAGAAGCCGAGCTACCAGCTAAAAGCCCATAAAACTGCACACTCATCCCTGTTTCAAAGTTCCCCTTGAAAAACCAGCTAATTAGCTCAAGCACACTCTGGTTTCTTCCAACAGAGTGCCCCACAGTTTATCAAAACCTGTAAGAGTTTCATCATACTCTCAGGGCTGCTCACTGTCTGACACAATTTAGTGGGCATTCTTCAGCCTTTGCACCAATCCTAAACTCAAGTAAATATCCAGTTAAAATCAAACATGGCCACTCCATCTGCACTGGATGTTGCTCCTATTAATCCACCCAATAAGGAGCTTGAAGCTATGCCACTTGTAGACAGTGATTTCCTCATTGCAGATTTTGTGGTAGAGAGGAACCACTTACAGACCTTTTGCCAGCTAAGGAACAGTCACTTGGACAACAGTGACATGTATGGCATCTGGGAGTCTAATCTGCCTACCTACTTCCTGCCATCTGTAAATGTTTTTCCTGAAGTCATTCACCTCTGTGCAGAAAACTATGACCAGAAGCTCAAAGCTGTAAAGTCTCCATCTGGGAGCATCCTCTTCTACATAACACCAGACTCCATAAATCAGATGCTGAATTACAAACAAACCCAGCTGCTATACCCTTTTTCCATTAAGTACTTGCTGGATGAGGGATCCAAGCTCTCTAGCACAGACATTGATGCAGTGGCCAAAACTTTCATAAAGGTAGACTGCCAACCTTCTGGGCCACCTCCTTTTTCATATACAAATTTGAATGAGGTAGGCAAGCTGCTGGTGGACATGTTAACCTCTGTGCTGGGGTTCTCCACAAATGAGCATGTTGATGAAACTGTCCTGGTCATGTTATCTGCATATAGCCTTGGGAAGCCTCCTGCTGTTAAATACAATTATGCCAAGTTTATTGCCAACAAGATACATGACCAACTGCTGAGGATGGACAGGGAGGCAATATTTAAATATTCATCATACATCTATCACCTCTTCTTGTACTCTCAAACAGATTGCTTCCAGTGCCCCATCAAGAAGATGGATTCACAGGGTGAGAGGAGATCTGTCATCTTCTGGTATTCAGTCTTTCATCAAGTCCAGAGCTCTCCCTACTCCTATTGTGAATTTATTGACCAGTATGTCTATCCAGTTACATGCCTCTTAAAGAGGTCTCCTCCTGCCATATTGTCCAAAGATATGCAGAAAATCTTACAGCTGTCCAGGAACTACAAAATAGGTGATTGGTATTTATACCAAAATCACACAGTCATCAGAATCTATGGTTGTGAGCTCTGTCCCTACAGGCTCCCAAGGTATGTGCCTATGAGGTTGTTTGCCTTGGAATACTATAGGCAACTCATCAATTCTGACCTTACACACTTCCATAGTGCCAAGAAGAAATCCAATCTAAAATTCAGAGACCACCTAGGCCCATTTATGATGAACAAGAAAGATGGTTGGCAAGAAGCTGATCAAATATTGGGGCAATAGCTTAAACTCAAAAGGAGCTTCTAGTGGGTCCCTTATGACCCTGAAGGCTTTATCAGTGCTAGGAGAGTCAAGTACAGGCTGTTAGCTTATAAACACTGCCCATACCCACAAATAGAACACTTTGCCAACCAATATGAATGGGTGCTTGACACAATAGTAGAAGAATTTACTCAGGAAGAGAAAATGGAGCAGACTGTAAAAGATTTAGAGAAAACGCTTGACTTGGATTCTTGTCAATAGGTCATATTCAAGCAACCAGCCCAAGTAGGAGAAGGCACTGTTAGGTAAACTTGACTCAAGATAGAGTCAAAAGTTGACGAGGTTAAATAGTGATGGTTTTGGGGCACATGGTATTGTGCACCCATGGTATTCTGCCCGTGGTATTATATGTAATGGAGCCTATAAAAGGCTGGAAGGACTTCATTGTAATGCATGGCCTGGAGGTGAGTGGTGAAGGCTCACTTGTCCGGATTGGCCAGGGTTTTGGCCAAGGATAATGAAATTTCATTATGATTGGGTTTTTCCCC